>ML799063.1:75038-108289 GCA_009831015.1 Picea engelmannii | reverse complement strand
CTAATTATATGCTTGGTTCATGACTCCAAGATCAACCTAAAAATAACCACTTAACACATTAAATCCCCTCCTCCGGCCAAAACATATTTGTTGCTAAGTTAGGGTTGTGGGGATATGAATCCAAATAATAAGCCACAACCTTTCACATCTAAAACATAGTGGTTGACTAATTACAAAAATTCAAATCCTTTTTGTTAAGGCCCCTAAGGCCCTATGTTAAGTTCCTAACACTCATTTATTATTAGTTTATTAGTCATGATTAGGTCAACTTAGGGTAAGTTACATCATTCTCACTTATCTCCTATTTATAATAAATGAGATTCATTTGTATAGGCATCTTATCTTCTACATTGGATGTATTGTAATAGGAGGTTTCCCCCTCTAAGTGGATTACTATCATTTGACTCCTTATCATTATTAAGGCATGGATTTACATCTTCCTTCTATTATTATGCTATCTTTGGAGTTTGGTTCATAACATTTTCTATAGGATATGGTCAAGACCCATTTAACAATAGGAATTCTCTTTGAAACAAATAATGCCAAGGTTGGGATAGAAGGTTTGATTAAGATCCCCTCATGTTTGATTTCAACTTGAAGGCAAGATAACTTGTTGCACGTAAGTGTGAAGAGGTAGCTCAGTGACCATTCTACTAGGTTCCTACCTACAAGAGGGAGGGTACCCAAGACATATTTCTATAGGCCATTTCAATTTCACCACTCTTTGTCTCCTAGTTATAAGAGTATCATTCAAACCTTCACTCATCTCCATAGTGGATTTCATTACCTCTCTTGGTAGGTGTTTGGAAGGCCCTTATTCTATTATTTATCATGTCTCTTCAATGGTGCCTTCAACCATTTTGAGGAAAGGGTTTGGTAGAAGAAAGGGTTTGGTAGAGTCAGAGTCTAGGCTTGTTTGAGTGCTTTTAGTTTATCTTTCGGATAGAGTCTTTTTCATTTTTAGGATGAAATTTTCAATGAGGGAACTCACATTGTGATTCTAACACACTTAAAACCACTTGTTGCACCAACACACGGTATTGATGTTTGATCACTTCTTGGTTGGTTGTGTGATTTTGAGACTCTATTTCTTTCATAGATTAACTATATTTTATGAGAGTTATTTACACGTAGGAATCATTGTTCCTTCAAGGAGACTCTCTCATAGACCCTAATTCCTACCTCCCTTATGAATTCTTGGTCATGTCTTGTCTCCCACTTGATGATTTAGAGTTGATAATCCTAGTCTGTCTTTGAACTCATTATCTTTGAATTCAAAAATTTCATCCCCTTCAGATTCAAAAGCCTCATCCCCTTCAAGGACATATAATTTAGGTGTTCATGGAATTAGCCTCCCTTCCACTAGTCTACTTCATTTATCATGAATACAACCCTAGTTCCCATCATGGTGGGAACTAATCCAATTCAAATACAAGCTAAAGCACAAACTTAACCTACCTTATCTTATATCATGGGGTTTGAATCTCCCATATTTAACCAAACTTATCATTGATTCTATTCAACATAGTGCTACTTGGGCCATGCTGACTATGTTACTTGTATATCCCTAAGTCCAAGGGTTTTTCTAGAGAGGACCCCACCAATCATATCATGTCATTCCACCTTTGGTGATCATCCAATAGCATCACTCTAATTCACACATGATTTTATTAGAATTTAATTGTTTCAACACTCCCTCATAGGTGTGGCCACCAAATGGTATATTAATCAACCTATCAATACCCATAAAACCTTTGATTCCATTACCAAAGTGTTTTTGACCTTTTTTTGGCTTTTTGTTTTCCACAATGAAGGTATTGAAATACTTACAAGCTTTGTCATAATACTCTCATTAGGGGAAATTTGAGGTCTTAAATGGGTCTCTTAACAAGGTTTCCGTGAAGTGGGTTGTATTTGTTGACTTTTTATCATTCTCCAGGCATTGGTTCATAACATCAAGTGTCCAAATTCTTAGTTATAATTCTAAAATTTGGACTTAAAATACTATGATCTATCTTAAACTAGTGACACTCTTTTGGATTTTTCTAGTTTTAGATATGACATTTTTACCAAGAACCTATGTTTGAGACTACTTTTACAACTAGTCAAATACCCTAATTTTCATAGCCTCATTTTTTGAAAATATAATGAACCATACTTTGAAATTTTTGAAATTTCCCTTTGATATTATTTCATCCATTTGCTAATATGCCAACCTTGTAGGTTGAGTGAAGTTGTAGGTTAAGTGAGGTTAAGAGAGAGACACGTGTAAATTTGTGCATTGTGATGAATGACGTTTATCATCTATTTTAAAAAAAGAAAAAGCTAAGTAACTTTAGAATTCGGGGTGGGAGAAATCTCAACCAACAACCAAGTCGGCAAGGTTTGAAAGTTATAAGATGTACCTATATAAATGATTCAACCAACAACAAGTCGGAAAGGTTTGAAAGTTATAAGATGTACCTATATAAATTACCATATATATCATTTGATGTACATACATTATATATACTAGCACAACTACATGATTGTGGTTGATTAACATTTAAAGACTTATTAAAGTAACCGAATTTGAACGAAACTTGACAATGAGGTGTTTTATACATTTTTGTTAATTAAGTAAAAGTGGCAATCATTACAATGGTACTAAAGTATTAATCATATTAAATAAATGTGAAAAAATAAACCAAAAAAATCTAAACATTAAAAAATGCAAAAAAATTATGAATATAAAATCTCATTCATTGATTTAAAAAGGAGACTAAAAATATACCAGCATAATGTACATAATTAATTTATATTATTTTTTGTAAGATAATGTGCATTGCATTGCAAAATATAAATTAACAAAACATTTGATTATATATATATACTCTTTTTATGTAATAATGTACAAATATAAATTAACAAATAATTAATATATAAGATATAGATGTGCATACTTTATATACATTAACTAGAAGAAGTCTAAGTTATACAAATTTAGTACATCAAGTGGAAATGACCATAAAAATGAATAAGTAGTAATGTTTTTTTTGGAGATTCACATGTCAACTGATGCATGCAATTATATAATGTTGAATTCATTGCATTGCAATAAATTAGAGTTGATTTTAGGTGTGATGGATGGAATAAAACTTATTTTTTTTTGGAATTCATTGAAAACTATGTATACAAAAACAATTAAATGCAAAAAGTGAAACACTCAGCAATGATCTGCATTATAAAATATAAGTTAATATTTTTTTACACGGAAAACAAATCCATCATAACTCAATTATTAACTAATAGTGAAAATAATCATTATTAACTAATAATGAAAATAATCAAATAATCATTAGTATCACTAATTACTATAATTAACTACTATGATATGATATATTTCACATACTACATTAACTATCTATCTATATATTAACATAATTTCGCTCTGTTAGGGCTTTCCAAATTTCTTAAATGCCAAGGACCAGACATGGTATTTAATAATTAGAATCGTGGGGCACTCTTTTTGCAGCTTTTACAGTTTGAATCCTGTCCAGGAAAAATTGCACTGCGTGTATTGTACCATCTTTGAACATTTAAAACTAAGCAGGTGGCAACCGCTGCACGGTACGGTAATTCTGGGCCTACAAGTGATAGGAAAGTTCGAGTGTTTTCCCATCAGTTCCACTTTTCGCCATGAATGAATGATGAATGAGAACAGCGCGGATCAGTTTGAGTCTTTCTGTTAAATTTTGTATTCACTACGTTTAGATTAATCAGCAATGACTATGACTATGAGTTAATGTAACTTTTTTTTATTCTAACTGTTATTTATTGAGTGGGTCTAATGGTTAAGAACACGTGTTTCCTCTTAAAAGGTTATAGGTTCAAATCTAGAGGGGGGTAGGGTATATATACCTTCATAGACTTTACCAGTCAACCCAGTGAAATTGCTGGAGGTTTCATACACCAATTTGGTGTGCTGGCTTTGCTGTGACCTTAAAAATAGATTATTATTATTATTATATTTTTTCCTTATATTTTATTACTCTCATTAAATCTTACACATATTTTTAGGTCATAACTTATACCTATTGATAATGGGCAGATTTAATCTTACTTATATTTTTAGGTCATAGCTTATACTTATTAATAATGGGCAAATTTAATAATCTTTTAATTATAAAAAGAGTTTTTATAAATACTATTTAATATGTTTAGAATATTTCTAATGAGGGATCAAAATTGAGGTCTTCATTGCCCTTCAAGACCCTTGTAATCCTTCATAGAAGGGTTTAAAATTATTTTCAATGCAAATAAAAATTAATATAAAAAACACTTGTCAAATTTAAAATAAAAATTATTTCATATTTTTTCATTTGAAGGGCAATGAAAAATTTCTTAATATATTCATTTTTCATTGTTTTTATGGGTTGTAAATTTCCTTAATAAATTCAAGTTTTTATTTTTTTATTGTTTTTATAAGTTTATTTTTTTATTTGTCATTTCTCCTATATCTTAGTAATAAAAAATAATGTTAAGACTCTTTTTCTCTATATCTTAGTAATAAAAAAAAGAATGTTACCAACTTTTCATATGTCAAGTCAGTTCAAAAAAAGAATGGTTATATTTTTTCTAAAATACAATCTTATTTTTATGAAGCTCCTGCATGCATGCATATTCTATTTATTAAACTTAGAGAGATGAAAAATCAAATGGTGAATTCTCTAAACACCAACAACAACCAGGGTTGTGAATTCGAAATTGGGAGATATATTACTGGGAGATATAGAATTTTCGAACAAGGTAATTTTCACTTCTCTATGTTCTCTATGTATTTGTGTTAATTTATTTTATTGTTTTTTAATGCCTTTTGCGTTACTCCATATACCGATTTACCTGTACCGTATACCGTTCTCTGTGTATTTGTGTGTGTGTGTGTGTGTGTGTGTGTGTGTTTTATGCCTTTTCCGTTCCTCCTTATACCGATTTGCATGTACCCTATACTATAAACCATGTTCATCCAGTTGATTTGCGTTCATCACAGAAAGGATATTTATTTCAATGGCCACTTAAGGAGAATCTAGCAGGTTCATTTATTTTTCACTCATAGTCTTCGGAAGATTTATATTTGTATTAGAAGGTTGCCCCAATATATGTTAGTGTGGCTTGTGTTTCTCCCGACCCGTTCATAATTTTTTTTTTTCTCTTGACTAAGAAACAAGAAAAGAAAAGATAGGCTTTGAATATTCAACACCTTATGTAGACCGACAACTTCTTTAAAAGTAGTAAAGTGAACAAAGAATTTAAATAAAATGGTTTTCAAACATATTCATGTGAATTTATTCAAAATTTTGTGTGTTTTTTATTTTAATTAATTGCGTTGTTTGTGACCTCTATCTTATATTCTGAATATTAATATATTTATTTTAGTTTTTGTTGGTTATTAATTATGCTTTTTTAATTTTGATTGATTATTAATTTGTATTTTTTTTATTGATTATTAGTTTATATTTCTTTTAATTTTAGTTAATTAATTATGATTTATTTTAAATTACCAAAAAATGTTGGTATGTACTTGTCCATTTGTCCATTTCATGTATAAAAGACTTTTATCAAATTATAATTATCTTATAGGTGAAATTTTAATTGTTTTTTCATTTTCATATGAAAAGAATAATTTATTTTAACATGTCAATTTAGAAGGATTACAATAAAGTTAGCCCTTCAATTTGAAATATAACCCTTCCCTTCAAATTTGATCCCTGGGTGGTACCATTTTTGAAAACAACTTTTCAAAGAGACTCTTCCAAAAAACATATTTGAAAAGAGTTTTCTCGATATAGGTCTTTCTGATAGCACATTTGTATGAAAGATTTCATCCCACAACATTACACATAATTTATTTCCAAAAAGCTCAAATAAGCAGGTGGTACCATTTTTGAAAACAACTTTCCAAAGAGACTCTTCCGAAAAGCATATTTGAAAAGAGTTTTCTCGATATAGGTCTTTCTGATAGCACATTTGTATGAAAGATTTCATCCCACAACATTCCTCCAAAATCTTTCATCCAATGACATTAATACAGCTGTACGTTTCCCTCCTGTTACAGGATAGGTCCCTTTCACATAGATTGTAGGGGTAATAGGAAACGATTAGACGTTGAAAACCTACTTTCAAATCCCTAATGCTCATTGTTCAAAGAATCAACTGCAAAAGAGCTATGTGGAAAGGATTTCCTTGTTAATAGAGATATATTTAAAGAATCAAGTGCAAAAGATTTATGGCGACAAACTATGAAGCTTACAGGATTTGAAAACAGAAGATGTCGAGAGCTCAGACACGAAGAGGAAAAATGCCACAACAAATGTGGCCACCTCAACAAAGGGTCGAGATGAAATTTTGTTATCTGATACAAACTACTTCAATGGGATGGAGGAATGCCCGATTAGGAATGATATGTACAAAATATTCATCAATGAATATTTTCCCCGAGAAGACGAAGACTTAGCAGTGTATCGAAATATAAAAAAGAGTGGAATATATGCTTTTGTTGCACAACCCATGCTCTTCGCTTACAATGATCTTGCGAGGTGGGTGTTCTCCCACTTCGATGAAGATACAACCACAATGATCAATGAGATGAATGTCCCTATAGCCTCATTAAATCCAGACGAGATTCACGCGAGATATCATCTCCAAGAGCCTCATGTCTACCTCAATAAGTCATTCCTCGAAAAATTGGGAGAGGACCACCCTCGCATGGTTGAATTAGTAGAAGAATGGTGGAGTGAACATAGGGAATTCGCTCACAAGGAAAACATGTTGAATTTGATACACTATTTCAAGAAACCCTACCATTCGTTGGAATTTATGATCTCCAGGTTGTACGGTGAAGAAAATTGCACACATTTTAAGCTAGAATAGATGCCAATGACATACTATGTGGATGAAGTGGGACATATCTTCAACTAGTTGCATATCCTTGCATTTAATATCTTCAAAGATGCCAGAGAGGCCGAGGGACTAAAAGACAAGGGTTTTACATGTTCTCATATTTGATAGATGTTATGCTGTTTGTTCTTCCATAAGTTTTCTTGCTATGGCATGGGATTGGAATTCTATCATGCCTCTATCCATATATTTTTCTTTGAATTGTGGGATAAAAATTATAAGAGATATCTGTATGATATTTGTGATCATTTCATGGAACCTTTAACATCTCGCTCTTGAGCTATTGAGAAAACTTAGCCTTTGAGGACACTTGTGCAAGTGATCCGGGTTATTATACTATTGGTTGTTTTGATTATGATTATGAGATATTGTGTATTTGATGATATGTTATTTTGTTGTATTTACATAGACAAGTGCTATTGACCAGGTTCTACTGAGTGTGCAAGACTCTAGACATTGAGGATGTAGAGGCATCGATGAAACCCCTTGACTTCGGATCAAGTTAGGGAATAAACTGTTAGGGTTTGAATGTTGTTGATGTAAAATATCTACATATGATTAGATGTTATGATGATTGATTATTATTGCTGACATGATTCGTTGATGGATGGAGGCTGACAATAGCTTGCCGACTATACTCACATTTGGAGTAGAGGGGTCATGCACCAACCAGAGACATTGAGGGAGTGGTGTGGCAGCAACCCTACCAGAGCCTACTAGCATTTCCGCCGTGGCTCGAATTGTAGGTTAATGATTACCTAGTTCGAGAAGACCCACGATGTCGTGAGGGAAGACTGTGACAGTCACTCGTGATGATTCTAAGGGGCGGGTAACAAGGCATGGACCTTATTCCTTAGAGGCCCTTAGTCTCCCACAAGATCACATGGCGGAGTATTGACTCCAAGGGTTTGATTTCTACCAAATTTAGTCAAGAGGCGAGTGGCACCCTTGGAGCACATAATGCGTTTTGAAGGGAACGTCGCGCAAATAAAACAAAAAGAGGTGAGTGGCACCCTTGGAGCATGTAGTGCGTCTTGAAGGGCACGTCGCACAGAGAAAACGAAAAGAGGCGAGTGGCACCCTTGGAGCATGTAGTACGTCCTGAAGGGAACATCGTGATTTTAACTGTGATAAGTTAATAAACCTAGTGCCTAGACAATTGTGCCTCCTTAGGACCTGGTGGGCCTTAAAATGAATGACGTGATAAGTAAAGTTTAATAAGATATTTTCCCTTAAAATTTGTCGCCCAACCTAGGGAAATTAAAACCTAGGTCTAAGTAGGACATGTGGATAAAGAAAAACTAATTAAACATGTAACAACAAGGGGGGTAAGAAAATCAAACTTAATTATTAAAGTAATTTTTTTTTATAATGGAGGATTAAATTTATTAAAAGGATAAATGATTGTTTTTATCGACACTTGCTAAATTGATTTTAGTTAAAAAAGAAAAAGGGTAATTGGTTGTTTTTATCTACACTTGCTAAATTGTTTTTTTTTAAGTTAAAAAGGAAAATGGGGGAAATTTAAAAGAAAATGGAAACTTAAAGAAAAAGAGAAACTTAAAGAAAAGGGGAAACTCAAAGAAAAAGTTGAATGTCTAACTTAGTAAGGAATCTTGCCTTTGAAACTTTCTATTTATGAACTCAACTAGAAATTAATTAAGGCGTAAGTCATTTAAAAATTGTAAGGGAATTTTGGGACACCGAGGAACATTTTTAAGAATGATTTTAGGTGGATGAGAGAAATAAGAATATTTAATTAATTAATAAAAATGATTTTCTGGTGCAACTAGGGGATCACATGACATGTGTACAAGGGAGGTTTTTCAAAATTAATTAAATGAAAAAAGAATCTAGTGAGGGTTTTGGGAAACTAATGACTAAGAAAAATCTATAAAAAAGATGAAGAATGAAGAGTGTGATCACATCTGACTTGCGTAACATTACGTTGCTGAAATTTTATCTTGATTGAACTTTCTCTTGTGGGAGTTGGGATACCCATCTCGGGTAATGAGTGGTAGTTCGACCTTGCGAGGTGATCTGGGTGCTAGAATTCTCTGGTATTGTGTGCGTGGCCCCTTTGCGACTCAGGGGGATCAGGGGGAAGAGGACTACCCCTAGCGTTGGCTGTGAGGTACCGATGTCACATTGGTTGGCAAGTGAGAGTTGAATGGAATGTGCGCGTGACAATGATTTCAGAGCTTTCAAATTTCACTACGGTACGCATATGTATGTTTTTATTGAATGTTAGTTAAATGATGTTCCTTCACCTTCAATTATGGTACTTCTATTGTGTTCAAGTTTATGTTTTATTTAGTGTAACACTATCCAAAGATTTCATTTTTATCTTTCAGAAAATTTTGAATTGATTAGCCCAACGTTTTATGATGAGAGAACTTAAAGTCATCTCGGCCTTATGCTCATTGTATTTTTGATTGTTTTCCCATGGCGAACCCCAACTATGAATGCAATGACTTCTCTACGTTTGTTTTTATTGATTAAATACGAAGAAAAATTGTGTTTTGTCTTTTGTCCCTTATCCTTTAAGTTATTAGTCCATGCGTGAGTAGTCGTCCAAGAGCCGAATCGACTGTCTTTCACTATGGTGTTAAATATTTAGATTCAAATTCCATGCTTTCGTGTGCATGGATAATAAGTGAAGGATAAATTTTCTGCCCAACAATTTCCTAATTGTGTATAGCGAAAATACTTCCCTTTTTCTCTGGGATTCTGGTTGCTTTATTCCACCATCTTCATTGTGATTTTAGGCTAGCTATATATGCCTTACTTTCATCTGCGTTTTTGCAAAGTTGCTTTGTGATGTTTTTTACAACTGAACCAACAACCTTACCCCTATTCTTCCCTCGACGAATTATGACACTCTGTGTTTAAAAGGGATTGAATCTTACTGGACATAATTTCATTTTCTTTGTTTCTCTCTTGGCAAGATGCCTTCATCGGAGTGGAAAAATATTTAGTTGTGTTTTTTTTCTTGGTGAATTCCTTCCCAAAATTTATCTCTGCGATTTTATTTTAAATGAACAATGAATTACTTGGCGATTTTCCTAGCAAATGTAGTGCCCCTCGACGAATCTCTTGGCATATTACACAACATTTACTGCATGAATTTCTGGGCGATTTACCCAGTATTGACCCAATGATTTGACCCAATTTATCTCAGCTATTTACACAGTACCCACTCAGCGATTTGGGGCTTGATTCTATGTGTTTTTGTTGAATGATTAATCTTTTCATTCAATTTATATTTGCTTTAAATTGATCTGTGCATTGAATTTATATCTGCGTTCAAATTATCTCTGCACTTAAAAAAACTCAGAAACTAACTCTGCGATTTCAATTCATCTCTGTGTGTAAGCAAACTTATCTCTGTGTTTTCTGTTATGAATAATCCTTGTGTCCTCCCCATAAATAAACTCTATGATTTCCATTTATTAGACAACGATATCATGGTTGTATAACGATATATTTTTTATCAGCTTCTCTCTCATTCAAATTTTTTCATTTCCAACTTCTTTTACATTTTTGGATTCAATCTAAAATCTTAAAATCATTTGTGATTCTCTACAACTTCTTTCTCATTCAAGTGTTTATTTAATATATTAAATACAAATCTGTAAAATTTAGATCATTTTCTTAATATGCATAGGCTTATTTTGGTTAGATTCAATTCTTAGTCTTAGACGGGATGGTGCTTCTTATAAATTATTCTCCTATGGGTGTTTACATTTAAAAGTAATATTCTTGACGCATACGAAATTAGAGACACTAGAGATTCTATCTATCTTTAGGATATCAATTTACAAGTCCGTTCCTCTACTCAAAACACAAAAAACAATGACCGTGACTATCATTTCTTCTCGGATGCATTAGTATT
Organism: Picea engelmannii; assembly: GCA_009831015.1. Lineage (NCBI taxonomy): Eukaryota > Viridiplantae > Streptophyta > Pinopsida > Pinales > Pinaceae > Picea > Picea engelmannii. The sequence goes on along the minus strand of ML799063.1, from coordinate 97,458 downwards.
TGATAGATTGATTTAAAGACCTAAATTACTATGTTGATATCATTAATGTTAATTATGGAATTCTATTTTGTAATTAAAGAGAATATCAATTTACAAAGTCTATACTTCTTCCACTGGAAAAGAAAAATTGAATGAAACTAGTTTCTTCTTCGTAAGAAGGCATTAGTAGATTTGATAGATTTGATTTCAAGAACCTAATCACTATTTTAATGTTAATTATGAAAATCTGTTACAATATCGTACTTAAGTCCACTCAATTTTTAATTCTTAATGCCTTATGCTCTTACTCAATTGCTTGATGATTGATGGATTAATTAAATGGTTGAATGGATTAAGGAGAGATACCTAACGTAATCATGGTGTTAAATTAATGGATTGTTAAGAAGATTGATGTTCTTGGGTTTTAAATAAATGTATAACCTTATCCCTCTTGTGCTAGGGGATAATGTGGTTGTATAGATGATTAAGTGATTAGTCCTTGCTCCATGCAGTAAATTGATGATTCTTCTACGCTTTGAATTTAATATTGACATATTATTGATCATGTAATTAGCTCACTACTGCACTATTTAAATAATTGATGCGATTGGTTTATAATCTTATTACTCATGTGCCATGATTTATGGATAGCAATATTTATTGTTGATCTTCTAACCGTGCATGATAGGTTGGAAAGATAGTTATTGTAATTTTCAGTGTCTGGTTGATCACAATTTGTTTTACGCTTCATTTGGTTACGATGCGTTAAACTGCATCGTTATTTATGTTTTTTGTCGAACATGTGTCGTAGTTATAACATTAATGTGTTGGCTGGGTATCATCATTTATTTAGATGTCATGTATATGGTGATGCCTTTTTTGGTTGACGTGTTGATTTTGTAATGTTATAATCATGTCATGATGATTCCCTTGTCTTAACAATAAAAAGATAAAATAATAATGTGTACATCGTTTGTTGTTGTAACGGAGGGGGTGTTACATATGGTATCAGAGGCGGTTCGACCCGTGACTTGGGATCACTGCAACTTCTGTTGATTAGTTATTTGATTGTGATGTTGCTAATTAAAATAATTTGTATTCGTGTAGGTAATAATGGTTAGAAGACGTCACGGAGGTAAACGATAGGGTGCTAGGGGAGGAGGCATGATGCCTCGAGTAGTATCCATACCCGAGAGGTCTAACCTCCAGGGAGATGAAGAGGCTGTCGGGAAGGAAAATATAGTTGTGGGTGATGTGGTTGGGATGATGAGGTCCTTTAAACGGATGTCTGAGGAACTGATCATCCATTTGGATAGAGATGAGGCCAGGGCACCGAAACCTCCATAGGGTCTACTCCGTTTTTTGATCGGTACTAGTAGCATTCACCTAGAACTCGAGAAGTTAAAGTTTCCAAATTTCTTTGGTGCCCCAGATGGCGTAGCCGCTGAGGCATGGTTGGAGAATATGGCGATGTGCTTTGCACTTTGCGACTATACCTCCAACATGAAGGTCTGCATGGAGGTCTTTCAACTAAAGGGAAGCACTCTTCTATGGTGGAAGACATTCCTGCCATAATTGAACATGGCCATTGAATACGTGTCATGGGAACTGTTCAAGGAATGATTCCGAGAGAGGTATCTATCAGAGGAATTCATTGAGCGTCATCTCAACGAGTTCAAATCCTTGCGATAAGACAACCGTACAGTGCTCGAGTACGAGGGTCGTTTTATGGAGATGCTTCGGTACGCTCCACACTTGAATACCGAGAAACTTAGGGTCAATAGGTTCTTGTTTGGCCTTAATGTCAGCATTTGTGCAAAGCTTAGGATTCTGATGCCTCAAGCCTTGCATGATGTTGTCAAGAATGCCTTCATAACAGAGGAGGAGCTTATTAGTGGGGGTCAGAGAAGGACTCCAACGAGACCAGCGAGACATGTGTCATCTGGTGCGCAAAAACAACAGACACCAGCTAGACATTCACCAGGATATTGTGGTTTCTAGAGAGGATCCACTTTCACTACACCTCGGTGACCAATGCCTCAACAACGAACTCCTTACAGATCCCCACAACATCGTCGACCCCAACAACAACAATTTAGGCATGTTCAACAGAACATACTATGGTTCAAAGACAGTGGTCCCTCAACTTCTACTTCAGGTACGAGGAGTACTGGACCAAATAAAGGGTGTTGGATGTGTGGGGAGCCACATTACCAGCATGATTGCCCAGTGGAGAGGAATAGAGCATCTGGATCTGCCGGACCCACTACCATGGGAGATTTGGGAAAGGCCTATGAGATTCATGCAGTGGTGAATAACCACTAGGAAGAGCACCAGTTGACTGTGATGGAGACTTCAGGTACCGTCGCTGACCAGACCCTTAGTATTTTGATAGATCCTAGTGCTACCGAGAGTTTCATTTTTGGTGCAATACTAAAAAGAATTAATGTAAAGGAAGTCGAACAGAATGAGTTTAGCTTTGTATAAATGGCTTCGGGAGCCAAACAAAAGGTTGGAGGGAAGGTTAAGAAATATAGCCTTTACCTGGGAGAGTTTGTCACCAGGGCCAACCTGTACATCACGATCTTAGGATCTTATGACTTTGTGATCGGTATGGACTGGTTGGAATCGCATGATGTGATACTCGACTGTAAGATGAAATGGTTGATATTGGTCAATGATGAGGGACAGAGGCACGCGATTGTAGGTAGGAACCAGGGATTCTCCTTGAGGTTCATCTCTTCCTTCCAGGTATGGAAGAGAATGCGCAAGGGATGTAAGCTTTATGCGATCCTTGTGTTAAATGAGAAGGGAGTAGTGGAAGGTCTAGAAACCCTTCTAGTGGTGCGAGAGTTTGCGGACGTATTCCTTGAGGAGTTACCTAGGATGTCACCTGAGAGGGATTTGGAATTTACCATAGACCTAAAACTAGGGACTGAACCGATAACAAGAATGCCTTATCGGATGTCGACCCTGGAGTTACAGGAGTTGAAAATGCAACTAAAGGAGTTGTTGGATGTAGGACTTATACGTCCGAGTGTGTCACCGTGGGGTGCACTTGTTATCTTCATACGGAATAAGGATGGGTCATGAAGACTCTACATTGACTATCGTCAATTGAACATGGAAACGATCAAGAATCAATATCCGTTGCCAAGGATTGATGATCTGTTTGATCTTATGAAGGGTGCGATAGTGTTTTCAAAGATCGACTTGAGATCAGGGTATCACCAGTTACAGATCAAGGAGGACGATATCCATAAGACCTCCTTTAAGATTAGGTTTGGACATTATGAGTTTATTTTTTTACCGTTTGGACCGGTGAACACCTCGGGGGTATTTATGAGTTTGATGAACGTGGTGTTTCGTGAATACTTGGACAGGTTCGTCCAAGTATTCATTGATGATATTTTTATTTACTCTCAGATGATGGAGGAGCACAATGATCACTTACACCTGGTGCGACAATGTTTACAAAAGAACAAATTGTATGGGAAATTGTCTAAATGCTCATTTTATCAATAAAAGTTTCACTACTTAGGGAATGTCATCTCCGTTGAAGGTATTGTTGTGGATATATCAAAGGTCGAGGCTATTATGGAATGGCCTACGCCAACGAATTTTGCCTAAGTGCGTAGCTTCATGGGTTTAGAGGGATACTATCTACGGTTCGTCAAGGGTTTTTCGAATATAGAAAATTTGATCACAAAATTGTAGAAGAAGAATAAGAAGTTTGTTTGGACCGAGAAATGCGTGGAGGCATTTCAAAGGCTCAAGGAGTTGTTGATGATAACACCAATACTAAAGGTCCCTAACATGGACACAAACTTCTTGGTATGAAATGATGCATCCAAGGAAGGCTTATGCAACATCTTGATGTAAGACGGTCGAGTGATCTCTTACATCTCAAGAAAGTTGAGATGACATGAGGAGAATTATGCACCACACGATTTGGAGTTGTTAGGCATTGTTTATGCCTTGAGAGTTTGGAGACACTAACTTATTGGATGGAAATTCGAACTAAAAAAGGACCACTGTGGACTACAACAAATCTTTATGCAAAGTGACTTGAACGCGTGATAATGATGTTGGTCAGAATCGCTCAACGAGTATGATTTCGAGATTACTTACATAAAAGGGACTATTAACAGAGTGGTGAATGAGTTGAGTCAGAGACCACACATATTTTTGGTGATGCCTCTTCATATGAATCTACATGGAAATATTATAAATTTACAACGTGATGATGACTGGTACAAAGAGGTCAAGGATTTTATTGGACAAAACACAATGATGGTGACAAAATTTGAAGGATTTACTATGGACAACAATGGATTATTGATATTTAAAAGTCAAATTTACGTACCACCCAACTACGAGTTGAGGAGTTTGATCCTAAATGAGGCTCACATAGTAGTGTACATGGCTCACCCAGGAGTCATGAAGATGATGGCAGACCTTAAACCCTTATTCTTCTGGAAAGGAATGAAGGAAGACATAGTCAACTACGTGGCAAGATGTCTAGAATGTAAGCAGGTGAAGGATGAACATAGACATCCAACAGGATTACTACAGCCACACGCTATTCCAGAATCGAAATGGGAGGTCATTTCAATGGATTTCATTGTTGGATTTCCACTAACGACAAGGAGACATGACTCGATTTTTGTGGTAGTCGACAATCTGATGAAGAGTGCTCATTTTATTCCTATGAGTATGACATATCAGGAACCCGACATAGCTATAGTTTTCATCAGTGAGATTGTGAAGCTGCATGGTGTGCCTGAGAGGATTATATTCGATAGAGGATCGGTGTTTACAAGACAATTTTGAACTAGTTTCCAAGAGGCCTTGGGAACCCAACTTAACTTTAGTACTGCGTATCACCCAGAGACATACGGGCATACCAAATGAACAAACCCAATCTTGGAGGATATGTTGCGTATGTACATTATGGACCAACATAATCATTGGGTAGAATTCTTTCCACTGGTAGAATTTTCATATAACAACAGTTATCAAAACACCATCAAGATGGTGCCTTTCGAGTTTCTTTACAGGTGACCATGTCGGATGCCTTTGAGTTGGGATCAGCTTGAGGATAGGGTCCTGGTGGGACCGGAAGGGATCCAAGAAATGGAAGATCAAAAACAAATAATAAGAAAAAGGATCAATAAAGTGCATGATCGACAAAAGAGTTATGCGGATGCACATTGTTCTGATCGTAGTTATGAAGTTGGCGATCGAGTCATTTTGCGGGTGAAACCGCATAAGAGTTCAATCAATTTTGGAAAGGGTGATAAAATTTCTCCTCAGTTCATGGGACCTTTAGAGATTGTGGAAAGGAAGGGGCCTGTGGCCTATCGACTAGCCTTGCCTGATTCTTTGAGGCATATGCACGATGTTTTTCATGTATTTGTTTTGAGACATTATGTTAGTGATCCTACACATGTTATTGACATGAGTATCTTGTAGGTATATGAAAAGGGTGCGCTAATGGCAGAGCCAATACGCATCCTGGAGCATCACATTCAATAGCTACGACGTCGAACAATAGATCAGGTCAAGGTGTAGTGGAACAACTATAGTCCACACTCGGTAACCTGGGAGGACACATACGATATGCATCAGCAGTTTCCATTTTTGTTTGATAGATAGACTTATGATACCGTGATACACTTTATTTCAGCACTTATATATTATGAAACTTTGGGAATAAGTTTAAAACAAGAGGGGGTGTATATAACATCCCACTCTTGCACGCACTGAGCGAGCTTATTCTTTGAGGACACTTGCATGAAAGTGATCTGGGTTATTATACTATTAGTTGTTTTGATTATGATTATGGGATATTGTGGAATTGATGATATTTTATTTTGTTGTATTTACATAGAGAGGTGTTATTAACTGGGTTCTCCTAAGTGTGTAGGACTTTGGACGTTGAGGATGCAGAGGCATCAATGAAACGACTTGGACTTCGGATCGAGTCAGGGAGTGGACTGTTATGGGTTGAATGTTTTTGATGTGACATGTGTACATATAATTATATGTTATGATGATTTATTATTATTGCTGACATGATTCATTGATGGATGCAGGCTGACGATAGCTTGCTGACCATACTCACATTTGGAGTAGAGGGGTCATGCATGACAACTAGAAATATTGAGGGAGAGGTGTGGAAGCAGTCCTACCACAACCTACTAGCACTCTCGCTGTGGCTCGAACTATAGGTTAATGATTACCTATTTCGAGAAGACCCGCGATATCATGAGGGAAGACTGTGATAGTTGCTAACGATGATTCTAGGGGGAAGACAATAAGGAAGGGGCCTTATTTCTTAGAGGCCCTTAGTCTCCCACAACATAACCTAGCGGAGTATTGATTCCAGTGGTTTGACATCTACCAAATTCAGTCAAGAGGTGAGTGGCACCCTTGGAGCATGTAGTGCGTCTTGAAGGGAACGTTCCACAAAGAAAATGGAAAGAGGCAATTGGCACCCTTGGAGAACGTAGTGCGTCTTGAAGGGCACATCGCGCAAACAAAATAGAAAGAGGCGAGTGGAACCCTTGGAGCACGTAGTACGTCCTGAAGGGCACATCGCGATTTTAACTATGATAAGTTAATAAACCTAGTGCCTAGACAATTGTGTCTCCTTAGGATCTTGTCGACCTTAAAATGAATGACGTGATAAGTAAAGCTTAATAAAAAAATTCCCTTAAAATTTGTCTCCCAACCCAGGGAAATTAAAACCTAGGTCTAAGTAGAACATGTGGATAAAGAAAAACTAATTAAGCATGTAACAAGAAGGGGGGTAAGAAATTCAAAATTAATTATTAAAGTATTTTTTTTATTTTTTATAATGGAGGATTAACTTTATTAAAAGGGTAAATGGTTGTTTTTATCTACACTTGCTAAATTGATTTTAGTTAAAAAGGAAAAAGGGTAAATGGTTGTTTTTATCTACACTTGCTAAATTGATTTTAGTTAAAAAGGAAAAAGGGTAAATGGTTGTTTTTATCTACATTTGCTAAATCGACTTTTTTTTAGTTAAAAAGGAAAAAGGGTGAAATTTAAAAGAAAAATGAAACTTAAAGAAAAAGGGAAACTTAAAGAAAAGGGGAAACTTAAAGAAAAAGTTGAATGTCTAACTTAGTAAGGAATATTGCCTTTGGAACTTTCTATTTATGAAATCAACTAGGAATTAAGTAAGGCGTAAGCCATTTAATAATTGTAAGGAAATTTTGCGACATCGAGGAGTGTTTTTAGGAATGATTTTAGGTGGATGAGGGAAATAGGAATATTTAATTCATAAATAAAATTGATTTTTTGGTGCAACTAGGGGATCGAGCGACATGTGTACGGGGGAGTTTTTCCGAAATTAATTAAATGAAAAATGAATATAATGAGGGTTTTGGGAAACTAATGACTAAGAAAACTCTATAAAAAGGATGGAGGAGGAAGAGTGTGATCACATATTACTTGTGTAACGTTACGCTATTGAAATTTTATCTTGATTGAACTTTCTCTTGTGGAAGTTGGGATACCCAGCTCGGGTAACGCGTGGTAGCTCAACCTTGCAAGGCGATATGGGTAATAACATTCTCTGGTATTGTGTGTGTGCCCACTTTGCGTCTTGGGGGGATCAGGGGGAAGAAGAGTACCCCTAGAGTTGGCTGGGAGGTACCGGTGAGGTCACATCGATTGGCAAGCGGGAGCTGGATAGAGCGCATGTGGGACAACAACTTCAGAGCATTCACATTTGGATATGGTATGCATGTGTATGTTTGTATTGAATGTTAGTTAAATGATGTTCATGCGCCTTAAGATAAGGTACTTCTACTCTGTTAATGTTTATGTTTTATTTAGCGTAACACTATCCAGAGATTTCATTTTTATGTTTCAACAATTTTTTTCTTGATTAGCCCAACTTTTTATGATCGGAGAACTTAAAGTCATCCCAACCTTATGCTCAGTGTATTTTTTATTGATTTCCCATGGTGAACCCAAACTATGAATGCAATGACTTCTCTGCGTTTGTTTTTATTGATTTAAATACGAAGAAAAATTGTGTTTTTGTCTTCTATCCCTTATCCTTTAAGTTATTAGTTTATGCCTGCGCAATCAACCAGGAGCCGAATCAACTATCTTTCACTCTGGTGTTAACGATTTAGATTCAAATGCCCTGCTTTCCTATGCATGGATAATAAGTGAAGGATAAATTTTGTTCCCAACAAATTCCTTATTGTGTACAACGAAAATAATTTTGTTTTTCTCTGCGATTCTGGTTTCTTTATTTTGCCATCTTCGTTGTGATTTTCGCTCAACTATCTATCCCTTAATTTCCTATGTGTTTTTGCATATAATTTTCTCTGTTATTTTGTTTACAACTAAACCAACAACCTTACCCCTGGTCTTCCCTTGATGAATTCTGATGCTCTACGTTTAAAAGGGATTGAATATTGCTGGACATAATTTTGTTTTCTTTGTTTCTCTTTTGGCGAGATCCCTTCGTTGGAGTGGCAAAAGATTTGGTTGTGTTTTTTTTTCTTGGCGAATTCCTTCCCATAATTTATCTCCATGATTTTATGTTAAATGGACAATGAATTACTTAGCGATTTTCCCAACAAAGGTAGCGCCCCTAGGCGATTCTCTTGGAATATTACACAACATTTACCCCACGAATTTCTGGGCGATTTACCCATTATTTACCCAACGATTTCACCCAGTTTATCTCAGCTATTTACACAGTACCCACTCATCGATTTGGGGCTTGATTCTCTACATTTTTGTTGACTAATTAATCTCTTCTTTCAATGTATATTTGCGTTCAATCAATCTACACATTCAGTTTATATCTACGTCAATTTATCTCTGCGTTCAAATTATCTTTGGACTTAAACAAAGTTAGAAATTAACTCTACGATTTCAATTCATCTCTACGTGTAAGCAAACTTATCTATGTGTTTTCTATTATGAATAATCCATGTGTCCTCCCCATACATAAACTCTGTGATTTCAATTTATTAGACAACAATATCATGGTTGTATAGAAATATATTTGTTAGCAGCTTCTCTATGATTCAAATTTTGTCATTTCCAACTTCTTTTACGTTTCTGGATTCAAGCTAAAATCTTAAAATAATTTATGTTTCTCTACAACTTCTTTCTCATTCAAGGGTTTATTTAATATATTAAATACAGATCTGTAAAATTTAGATTGTTTTCTTAATACAGATAGGCTTCTTTTGGTTAGATTCAATACTTAGTCTTAGACAGGATGAGGCTTCTTATAAATTATTCTCATATGGGTGTTTATATTTAAATGTTATATTCTTGATGCATATGAAATTAGAGACACTAGAGATTCTAGCTATCTTCAAGATATCAATTTACAAGTCTGTGCCTCCACTCAAAACATAAAAAAAATTGGCCGAGACTACCGTTTCTTCCCGAATACATTAGTATTTGATAGATTGATTTAAAGACCTAAATTACTATGTTTAGATCATTAATGTTAATTATGGAATTCTATTTTGTAATTAAAGAGAATATCAATTTACAAAGTCTATACTTCTTCCATTGATTTTTTTTTTTTGAATGAAACCATTTTATTCTCCATAAGAAGGCATGAGTATATTTGATAGATTTCATTTCAAGACCCTAATCACTATTTTAATGTTAATTATGAAAATCTGTTATAATATTGTACTTAAGCCTGCTCATATTTTAATTCCTAATGCCTTATGCTCTTACTCAATTGCTTGATGATTGATGGATTAATTAAATGGTTGAATGGATTAAGGAGAGATACCTAATGTAATAGTGGTGTTAAATTAATGTATTGTTAAGAAGATTGATCTGCTTGGGTTTTAAATAAATGTATAGCCTTATCCTTCTTGTTCCAGGGGATAATGTTGTTGTATAGATGATTAAGTTATTAGTCCTTGAGCCTTGCAACAAATTGATGATTCTCTTACGCCTTGAATTTACTATTGAAATATTATTGATCATGTAATTAGCTCACTACTGTGCCATTTAAATAATTGATGTGATTGGTTTATAATCTTATTTCTCAAGCACCATGATTTCTGGATAGCGAGATTGATTGTTGATCTTCTAACTGTCCAGGATAGGTTGGGTATGAAGTTATTGTAATTTTCAGTGTTTGGTTGATCACAATTTGTTTTATGCTTTAGTTGGTTGTGATGCGCTAAACTGCATCATTATTTATGTTTTGTGTCGAACATGTGTCGTAGTTATAACATTAATGTGTTGGTCGGGTATCATCGTTTGTTTAGATTATGTGTAGATGGTAATGCCTTTTTTTGTTAACGTGTTGATTTTGTGATGTTATAATCATGTCATGATGATTTCCTTGTCCTTACAATAATAAATAAATAAAAAAATAATCTGTACATCATTTGTTTTCGTAATGGAGGGGGTGTTATAGAACCATTTTTTCCCATGATATTCAACCATCATCCTCACAAATTATCTCAAGGAGCTATTCAATCTCTTAAATACATAGGGAACTAGTAGATGGGAAAATACTATACCTATATCAGGGTATTTGGTTGTACACATGCCCCACATATTCTTCCTAAATATGTCTCTAACAAGCTATTTGGTGGGGATATTTCCTAACAAACAATAGAAGAATGGATAAATTCATTTAGAGTCGCAAGATCTAAGAGAATTTGGCCTAGGTTCCTCATTAAAGTGGGAAGGTTCACTCTATTGAACCTCCCTCATGCCAGAAAATAAGCTTTAGTCTTGAAAAAACTATTTTTATGCAAAGGTGAAGCCAAGAGACATGATCCAAAAGGTATTGTGAGAGACATATGGGGTTAATAAACCCTTTTGTGAATGATGCCAATTATTCACATGATATTTTCAAGGGATCCCTATAATTTTAATATGCATTTAAACAAGATCCAGGATGAACTAGGAACATAAAAATTACACAAAGAGGAAGAAGAAAAAAGGAAAATAACCAAAAAATACTGGGAACTAATGATGGCCAAGGAGAAGGAGAAACAATGTGAAAGAAAGAAAGAAGAGGAAACCAAAGAAGAAGAAAGGTATAAGGGGGCTATGGAGGTTACAAAAGAAAGTTTCAAGTAAAGGGAGAAACACAAACAAGAATAATATAAACAAGAGGAAGACGAAATTAGAAAGAAGAAGGAAGAGGAGTAAGATAAGAATAAAATTCAAGAAGAAAAGAAAATAACAAAGTTAGAGGAAAAGAAAAGGACTGAATAAGAGGAAGAGAAAATGAAAATGAGAGAGTTATAAGAAAAGAGAGAAAAGGAAGATGAAACCTGAAAGGATTCAGAAGAAGAAATGAAAAAGAAAGAGGAAGAGAAGAAAAATAACGTAGAAGCAGAAAATAAGAAAAATGAGGAAGTAATATGAAAAGATGTTGAAGAAGAACAAAAGAAAAAAGAAGAAGAAGAGAAAATGAAAAAGGAATAAGAAATAAAGAGTAAGGAAGAGGAATTAGTAGAAGTCGAAAGACAAAAGAAGATGAAAATGGATGAGGAGATATCCCAAGTAGGACCTAACAAATTGAGGATATCATAGGTGGAAGAAAAAAAATATAGTATCAAGTAGGATATTGAGCAGAGGTCAACAAAGACATGCTAAGAAAATACTTGGTACAACCGATCAAGCAAACTACAACTACAAATGTGTTTATAAATAAAATCCACACATAACTATAAAAATAAGTTGCAAACATAGTGTGTGATGGAGAGCTATAACTTGAGAAGATGAATTTAAGAAAGATATAATACATCACCAAAGAATACAAATTGTGGATGAGCTATGTAGAAGAATTATCTTCGAAGAAAGCATCATGATTTTTTTGTATAATGTATAGTTCTTCATGGAATCTGAATTGCATATTGATCCATAAATGGTGGGCCTATGGCCTATCTGTTTCGTCAATACAGATACTTTTTCATAAAATAAAGCTTGGTCTCTTTGATCTCGAGATAAACTCTATTCCTCATACCTAACTCCAATTCATTTTTTTGTAGGGTAACCAACACACACTCATAAATAAATGAAAACCTAGGTCAACAGTTCAGAGGTGAGTTTATCTTCAATTAACAAAGAATAATACTTTTCAATGGCTTCCAGAGGTAAGGCACCTTGTTCATTTTCTGGGTAACCCAAACACCACAAATTTAGATATCATAGGTTCAAGAGAGAGAAGATATATCGCCACTGAAGGTACTATACAAAAAGCAAGGCACTTTCACGTTGAGGCCTTACATTGAGCAACAAAATTGGGTCATGTGTGTTGAATTGGGATTATGGGTGTCCATTCCAACGCACCCATAAATTAAAAAATAGTGTGAATAATATACCAAATCACTCAGAGTTGAGGGGCATTTAATTTCCTTTTGTTTAATTAACCCATCTTGTTGTAGGTGGAATCCAAGGGAAGATTCAACAACTCACCCAAAAAAATATAGAAAACACTATGAATAATATACCAAATCACCCAGAGTTGAGGGGTGTTTAATTTCCTTTTGTTTAATTAACCCATCTTGTTGTAGGTGGAATCCAAGGGAAGATTTAACAACTCAACCAAGAAAATATGGATGATTTACCTACTTCAACATCTAGTATAAACTTAAATGCAATTCACATATCCTGTCATAGACAACAAAATCATTTTTTCTTTCCAAGGAAAAAAATAATGCGATCACACAATAGACACAACCATATATCACAATGGAGATTCGATCTTGGAAACCCAAACAAGGAAACTAGATTCAATATAATTTATTATACTGGGGAAATTCATTACAATGGATGAGCTATACATGCCCATAAATTTCATGCATTGTTACTCAGTAAAATAAATACAGATAACCATGGCTCAGAGATGCCTTCGCTCATCATGGACATGATTCTTAAATATTCATCGAGAGATCTTCAAGCAGGATGCACTCTTCGATCTCTCATCCTGAAAACTTTCCCCAGAGTTCTCCTTTCTTCTCGCTTCTATCTCTCTTTGCTTCAACGTTCATTCTTTTAATGCGCTTCCTTTGGAAGGGTAACTGTCACACTGTTCGTTTCCTCTTTCATTTTTTCCTAAAATAGAAACTAAATAAAAAAATGATAATTACAATTTTACAAGGTATGTTGGGTGAGGATCCAATTCGGATCACACCTCTCCATTTGCAAGCTTTTGGTCCCCAAAAGCTTCAACTCCCTTCAATCTTCTTATTTGATCTGCATGCATAATTTGGGAAGTCTCAAATAAATGATGAATCCATTGTAGGATTGAAGACCAGAGCTAAGTAGGGGATACCTTTGTCATAACCATACTATTATTATCATGTCCTTGGATGACATTCACTATTTCAATAGGTCACTGGACTACCAATGCTCCTTGGGATACAAGTTGCAACAACTCTTGTTTCCCTTTGACATTGACTCTCCAAGATTTTTTATTGGTTGTCTGGTTCTTAGGATGGAGTTTTGGGTGAAGCCTCCAGCATTTGTCCTCTCAATGTCCAGTCATTTGGGATGCTTGGCCTTCTAGACTGCCAACAATCGCTAGCCTTATGACCATTATTACAATATAAACAAACTAAGACATACCTTTTTGGTCTTTGATGATGCTTTCTATCTTGGTTTATCAGTTCCCCAATAATTGGAGCTAATATAGATGGAAAAATCATCTCTTTTCTACCCTCTTCCAAGCCTCTACAAACATATTTGAGTGGTTTGTTGCACACTCCTTCTCTAACTGTCTTTTCCTCAATGGGAACGACTTCTTTTTCAATTCTTCTTTCCTTGACAAAAGTGGCTTGAGTTGCACTTGTGTTGACTTCTTTCCCACTAAACCCTAGGCCTTCATGTTTGTGCCTATGGTGAACATTAGTTGGGATTAGAATCCCTTGGCCATTCTTTCCTAGACCATGGCCATCATATCCCATTTGCCTCACAATATTGGAACCAATGCCTCTAGTGTTCTTTCAAAGTCACAAAAGTTTTATTGAGGAAGGATCTTAAAAGGTGAGTTTATCGCACTTTATTCTGCCATGGTGCTAGCCTCCTTATCCTTCATTACTAGAAACTATGTCACCATTTCTATTAGTGTATAAATGTTATGTTCTAGATGAGAAAATGTGACTTTTGTGTTTTACCTGTCATGTTTTTCACAAGGACTCCTCACCATTGGTGATCTTCTGCTTCTATGTAGGCCTGATAGTAATTATTTTTCACTACTATGGTACTGGTTATGAGTGTTTATTTTACATGTGTTTCGTCAATACAAATAAATCTTGGTCTCTTTGATATCGAGATGACCTCTATTCCTCAGAACTAAATCCAATGCCTTTTTTCACAAAGTAACCAACACACACCCATAAATAAATGAAAACCCATGGCAATAGTAGGTGAGTTTATCTTAAATTAACAAAGTAGAATACTTTTTAATGGCTTTGAGAGGTAATATGCATTTTCCATCTTCTAGTTAACCCACACACGATGAATTTAGATATTGTACGTTGAAGAGAGAGTAGATATATCGCCCCCAAGGTACTATACACAAAAAAGGAAGTTTCATATTGAGGCTTGACATTAAGCAATGAAATTGGGTCACATGTTTTGAATTAGTACAATGGGCATCCATTTCAACATGTCCATAAATGGGAAAACAATGTGAATAATATACCAGATTGCCCAGAGTTGAGGGGCGTTTTAATTTCATTTTGTTTAATTAACCTAGGCTATTGTAGGTGGAATCCAGGTAAGGAAAGATTCAACAACTCGACCAAGAAAATATGGACGATTTACCTACTTCAACATCTAGTATAAACTTAAATGAAATTCACATATCCTGTCATAGCCAACAAAATCATTTTTTCTGTCCAAGGAAACAAATAATGCAATCACACAATAGATGTTGGAGTTACTTCACACACATATAGGATTTCTTTTTCCTAAGTTTTTTCCTTTTTAATTAGTCATAATTAGTCATTACCTAGTCTCCTATATTTTAGGGGAGAATATTCCACCTGGAGAATATTCTCTTTCAGTTGACACTTCAATTTGACTAGTTGAGTTGAGTTTAGATGTTGCATTGGTTTTATCACCATGAAACATTGAGATCATCAACATGATAATTCAACCCTTCCTTGGTATCATCACCACATTGGATCATTACCCTTGATTCCCTAAGTTAACTCCTCACTACTCTCTTTTCAATCAATTAACTAAAGACTAGTTGACTATTTAACTCAACTAGGTGGCAGTTCACTCCTATAATTGCCTGCGAGACTAGACTAGGTGGAAGTTCACTCCCTTAACTATTGGTGTGTGTCTAGATCATGCTAGACCACCACTATGGTGCATTGGTTCTCCTCCAGTGCACACTCATTGAGTTATACATAGTATATCATGTGTAAATTATTCATTATTCACAATGGTTAATGAGAATTCTTTCATTCTTTCTCTCCTTCTTCTTATTTCTCCTTTTCTCTTTGAAAATGCATGTATT
This sequence comes from Picea engelmannii, assembly GCA_009831015.1. Lineage (NCBI taxonomy): Eukaryota > Viridiplantae > Streptophyta > Pinopsida > Pinales > Pinaceae > Picea > Picea engelmannii. Next base: position 81,953 of record ML799063.1, on the reverse strand, counting down.
ATTGTTTATATAGATCTATTTTGTGTTTTTTCAACACATTTACATGGTATCAAAGCTAACTAACTACTAAGCAAAAGCTACACCAAATTGTTTTGCAGGTACAAAAGATTGAAGACAATGGAAAGATGGAATTCCAAAAAGAATTCATTCTTACACCTTACAACTATTTTGCATGGAAGGAGAAAATAACCATGCATATATGAACCAGAGGGTTGTATAGGCTTGCCTTGAATACAAATACAGAACCGACATTAGCCATAGAAAAATCCAAATATTTGAATCGTATGGATGAGGCACTCGAAACAATTTGCAGTCTTATTTCTCCCGATCTCCTTTTTCACATATCTTCCTGTAAGACTCCCAATTAAGCCTGGAACACCTTGGAAGGGATATTTGGAAAATAGGATGAGATGAGGGGACACATGCTCGAGGTGGAGCTGCTCACATTGGATACAAAAAGATTCTACAATTTCCAAGATTTCTTTACAAAATTCAAGGATTTACTGTCACAACTGAAAGATTGCGGGGTTGATAAATCAAAGGAGGAGAAACAAATGGTTCTCACCATTATCTCCAATCTTGGTCCTGAATTCTCTGTATTCGTATCCACATTCCATTATGTCAGATTTGCCTCTGGAGCCAACTGGAAGATGCCTTCTCTTGAGGACTTTATCGAATCCTTGACACAAGAGAAACCTAAGCTCATCAACATGGGCACAATCAAAGGCCCAAGGGCACATGCACTCACTGTGCATGATGGTAGCCAAAAATATCAGAAATATAAAGATAAAGATAAACGTAAATCTCATGCACATCCGAAGAAGGAAGGGTACACAAAACCCTTCATCGATGCCTCTGGATCTAAAAGAGAAAAGGGAAGAAAAGGGGAGAAATGCACATACTATCACAAAGGATTCCATTCGAAATCCGCATGCATGAAAAAATAAATAGATATGATGTCTCATATAATTCAGCAAAACAACCTTGAAGATCACATCCCTGAGGGTGCCAAGAAGAAGAAGCCAGAAGATCCGAATTCCAAGAAAGACAATTCTAGCCATGCCTTGATTGCCATCATCTCCTCTCCCGATGCTTGGATCCTTGATTCAGGAGCATCACATCACATGGATGCATTAAAAGTAGTATATTCTTCATTGGATGCATGAAAAGGTCCTCCTATTCTGATGGGGGACAACTCTTCCGTCGAAGTCACTGACAAAGGAAGGATTGAACTCACCAACAAAACCTTCAAGAATGTGTTTCACGTTCCCAAACTTTCTTTCAACATTCTCCCCAATATTAGATGATGAATTCTAGCATTAGAAATAAATTCATCTTCAAACCAAATTCCATGGACATATACGACATGCAAACCAACTCTAAGGTTGCTACCAGTGAGGTAAATCATCAGTCTAGATTTAGGGATGATTTTAGTGGCTAAATTTTGCTCATGGGCTAATTTTCCATGGTTTTTCCAAAAAGGAGATTTTTTATTTTAAAAATGATTCGCCCAAATTCTATAGGATAAAATTATTTTACCTTAAAAATAGCCAAAATTTAATAAAAACTATATAAAATAATTAGAAATTTGAATATTTTTAAAAAAATATCACCAAATATTTATAGTTGACATATGAAAGATTAGTAATATTCACCAAGGTTTCTACATTTTTAAATAAATTTCCATCCTTAAAATCATCCCTGTCTAGATTGTATATGTTTTCTGAATTCATTGAACCTGATTCTACTTTACCGCTTACTCATGTTGATTAAAGTAGTAGGATATGGCATGAAAGGTTTGTACATTTGAATTTCAAATACATGAAACAAATTAGCAAGCACAAATTAGTTGATGGTCTACCAGACATCCATTTTTTCAAGGGAGTATGTGAGGGATGTGTTCTCAGAAAACACCCTCAAGAGAAATTCGACAAAGGAAAGACTCAACGAGCTTCTTCACCTTCAAATATGATTCTCAGTGACCTTATGGGCCCCTTTCCGCATCCATCCATCAAAAAAGCGAGGTTTGTTCTCATTTTTTTTGATGATTTCTCACGTTTTACTTGGATCTACTTTCTGAGGAAAAAATATGAGGTATTTCAACACCTCAAAGATTTCAAAGCCCTAGTTGGGACACAGTCTGGAAAGAAGATCAAAGTCCTCTGAACTGATAATGGGGGAGAGTATGTAAATCATGAGATCCATAATCTTTTCCATGAGGTAGGGATTTAGTTGCAACATACATTTCCCTATACTCTGCAGAAAAATGGAGTTTTTGAGTGGAAAAACAAATCTCTAAAGGAGATGGCATATTGCATGTTGCATGCAAAGTCACTACCACAGAGACTATGGGTCTAAGAACTCAATTGTGAAACATACAACTTAAACAGATCTCCCCATAGATATTTCAAGGATAAGACCCCCTATGAATCTTGTAGAAGCCTCAAACCAGAAGTCACCCACTTTCGCAAATTTCGGTTCACGTGCACGGGCTAGGATTCCCTCTGAAAAGAGGAAGGCACTTGATCCATAGAGCACTGAGTGAATTTTTGTTGGATACCTAGATGGTGCGAAGGGATATTGTCTTATTGATATTTCCTTGGACTGACTCATCATTGAGCGTAGTGTCCAATTCGAGGAAAGTGCCTCGCATGTACCTCAACAACCACATGCAGATAGCTTCACTCTTCCACCTATCTGAGATGATGAGCATGCACATGCCGACTCTTCTTCAGACGAGAGTTCTGATTCAAAGGACTCAGATGATTCAGATTCAGAGTCGGTACAATCAAGTGTAGATTCAAAGCATCTAGATGCAGTTGCATAGCTAGAGAAAAGGCCCAAGTGGGCACATACTACTCTTCAGGATGCAGGGGATCTCATTGGTGATCCAATTGATACTAGGAAGACTTGATTTGATTTCAAGGAGCCTCCTGTTGCACTCACTGCCATTGAAGCATTTCCCTCCAGACATATTTTCTTGGTTCAGTCTTCAGATCCACAGTCTTATGGTGAGGCTACTGGAAATCCGTTTTGGGAATCCACCATGCAGGAGGAGTACAAATCCCTCCTCGAGAACCAGACTTGGGATGTAGTTCCCCTTCCTTATGGGAGGAAAATTTTCATATGTAGATGGGTCTATAGGACCAAGAGTGCAACAGATGGGTAGATTAGCAGATACAAATCCAGGCTTGTTGCCAAAGGCTTTCAACATGTTCATGGTATTGACTATGATGAGACCTTCACTCTAGTAGTGAATATGGATTCCATATGATTGACACTTGCCATTGTGGAAGTGAAGGGATGGGAAGTCCATCATATGGATGTGAAGAATGAATTTCTTCATGGTGATCTCTTTGAGGAGATCTACATGGAGCAGCCCTAGGGATTTATGTAGGACTCATCTTTGGTCTGTAGACTAAAGAAGTCACTTTATGGCCTTAAGCAGGCTCTGAGGGCATGGTATGCCAAGATGGATTCCTACCTATTGTCATAGAACTTTTTACGTTGTAAATCAGACCCAAATGTCTACATGCTTAGGATGATTGATTCACTTCTAGTTTTATTTTTGTATGTCGATGACTTGCTGATCTCCGGGTGCTCAACTTCAGTGATTGCTAAAGTTAAGAGGATTCTACATGACAGGTTTTTGATGATGTACATGGGTCGACTTCACTTCTTCCTTGGACTTGAGATTAGTCAGGATGCATTAGGCATAAAAATGTCTCAGGCCAAGTATGCACGAGATCTCCTTGAGAGATTTCACATGACAGACTGCAATTATACTCTGAATCCTTTCCTATCAGGATTCAAACTTGAGGAAGGAGGGGAGACTCCACTGGTTGACAGGAAATTATACAAACATCTAGTAGGGAGCTTTTTGTATCTCACACATTCCAGACCAGACCTCTCATATGCAGTTGGCACAGTTTCCAGGTTCATGCAGGGGCCGCATGAGCTACATTGGAAATATACAAAGTATATCCTTCGATACATACAGGGAACCATCACCTTTAGGATTCATTACGAAGTAGACTTTGTTACACGTCAAAATTACTCAACTAGATAAGTGTCACATATTCCTCTCAATTGTCGTAAGTGTCACATCTTCCTTACAACTTTCGCAAGTGTCACAAGTTGTTCACAAGTGTCGCAAATGATGTTCGAGAATACTGCCATGCTGACGACACTAAGGAAGCACTTAAAACATCTTATGTACTTGATTTGGAGAAGAGGAATTGATTAACTGAAGTCAAAGAACTCTTGACACCTGAGAAGAGCTATGAAACAAAGGTTCTGAGGGTGAGCGCTCCCTTATATCAGTCTTAGGAGCGTTGGCACCCCCCTACAAGGCTTCAGGGGGCGTTATAATGCTCTCCTACCCTTCTAAAGGAGAGCTATCCACTTTTGAAGTGTTGGCGCTTCCCTCAAGCTTCTCAGGGAACGCTACAACGCTCTGATGCCTCTTTTGCAGGAGCGCTGTCTAATATGAGGCAGTTGTTGGCCCGTTGAGGAGAATAAGAAGAGGATCTTTCAATATTAGAAGGCAGTTGCATTTGAATTCTTGGTTTCATCAGGAGATCCCTGATCTAAGGAGGAGGTTCCTCAACTTGTTCTAAATATAACTCAAGAGGTTAAGCTCCTCTTAACCTATATAAGAAAGCTCTATGATGTTGGGAAAGGGAGGAAGAATTGCTAGCATGAAACCTATGATCTCATAGGAAACACACAGTCAGCCAAAGGAGAGTGATCAGTGAAGCTGTTGTTATCCAGGTTGTGGATCTTTCAAGCAAGGGTTAGACGAAGGGGATTTGACGAAGCCGTCGCATTCGCATCTATGATTGTAAGCACTGTTGTCGTTATTCTCATTAATATGACATGCTTGGCCTGTTTCTTTCTAGTTTGTGTCTGATGTTACATGAACTTATCATTGATAGATAGATCTGTTTTCAAGATAATATCAATAGAGTAGGAAGTGGTCATATCTTGTTTGTCTACAGAGCTCAGCAAGGAGCAAAGGATCGGAGCACAACTCGGAGCGTGCAGGGACAAACGTCGATAAAGAGGTACTTCTGTTATCCTTCCTTCTCATGTGTTAGTTTAGATAGATTTGAAAGGAAGTCAGTGTCCACGTTAAGCATTTTATGTCTTAGAGTTAAGGTCAAGCTCTTTGAGGTAATCCACCTGTCCGCAGGGAGATTTTCCTACAATAGAAACTGGCGACTCCACTGGGGAGATAGCCTCAAATCGAAATTTCTTATTTCAATTTCTCCTCATTGACCTTGTTCTACCCCTTGATAGTTTAAGACCTGGTTCACTCCTCTTTTGATTGGTTTCATGAGCTGATTGGCTCCCCACCCCATCATACTCAGCCTGATTGTCGAGATTGAATTGCAATTTTTGGAATTTTTGACATTCTTGGGAGTTTTTTGAACCTGGCGCCCCTGTCCTTGTGTTAACAGAGCGCCGATGCTCCCTAATAGCCTTACACAGAGCACTATAATGCTCCTTTCCTTTGGCAATAGAGCGCCAACCCTCTTTTGGCCAATAAACCTTCCAAAATTGTGTTTTCAGGGTTTTTTCCTCTGTGTCTCTCTTGCTGGGTCACCTTGTGAGTCAATCCTTCTTCTTTCCAGCTTGGATATCTATCTTTTGCTTGAAGAATGAACATCTTGCTGTTTGGATTTCGTAACCTTATTCACTATTGTTGTTGAGTTTTTCTATCATTTGGAGTTTGAAACCCATGCATTGTCTTTCCCTCGTCATCAACTGAACGAAAAACTCTGGTGAAGGTCATCAAAGGCTTGCAGATCCTTTCATTTTGGTTTTGGTTAATGATCATTGTTCTTCGAATTTTTCTTTGGGTGTGAAGTTCGATTTCTCTTTGATTGCTTCTTTTCTTTCGCTTTTCGTTTTGATTACGACGAGAGGGTGTATTGTTTGTATGATTCTTGCTTGTGTTGGTCTGATTTTCATTCATCCAAGAAGATAATTAGCAAGACGAGCCTTGTTTTGAATTAATCATTATTCATATGCAAACAATAAAAAGCATCTTCATGATTGATTGTGCATGTTAGAAGGCATTTAAAAAGTTTTAGCATCACATCGGGATTTGATCGAGAAATTGTTTGAGGACATTCCTTATTAGTGCTTGTTAGTGAAAAGAACTCTCTCTCTCCCTTAGTTAAATGTTCATTAAAAGAAATGAATGCTTATCATATTTGATACATTTTGGGGACTGAGTCATAATTCCATTCGTTTCAATTCCATGCATCCCTTTTTGAGTAAAGAACAACTATAAAAATCAACGCTAATTAAAAATTATCTAGAACTTTTTCTTTTCTAGGATCCTCCACCAACAGTAGAATAGGCTTAGTACTTTGGATTATGCTGTGAGCATAACTCTCAAAAGTTTTCCAAAACAAACAGTAGCATCCTGAGTTAGGGAGAGTCAAATCCAATCATCATATAAATTTTCCTGGGATCCCCCTCTCACACAGGGGTTACGCACGAGGTCGCATTCGGGTGAGCTACAGAGACTAACCCTCAATGGTTTAACTGATTGTGGTGGTCAGATCGTATTATGGGGGTCACTTCAAGGTAAATCCACAATTACTGCGTGGAAGCCTTTAAGTTGATTTCGGGCTCGAAACCCTGCCCGTATATTCGGATCAGACTGTCGATTGTTCCCACCCAGGGGCTAACTGTGAATTGGTAACCTTAGTGGCCATAATATTTAGGGTCTTACACAAGGTGACAGTGACGAGAAGTATCACTGTACCTGGAGCAGACATTGGTCAAACTCACTTGGGCTCCTTGGAGGGTAAATCCACAATTACTGCGTGGAAGCTTGCACCAAGGCGTAAGTCCGTTAAGCAGGTCGCCATTGTAACTGTTCCACCCTATCCCCGCCCC
>ML799063.1:39116-74988 GCA_009831015.1 Picea engelmannii | reverse complement strand
GAAGGTCCTGTTTGCTTGGCTGTGATTCTTAGATTTCTATTAGCGTATGCTGTCTCTTTTCGATAGTTGGCCATAGATCTCTTTCGTTGACTCTTTTTCGCCAACATCGACCCTCCATGCCGCTCGCGAAGGCTACAGGGACTTCCTCTAGAAAATATGGAAGGAAATACCCCTTTACCCCCTCATTCTAAGGAGGAATATCCTCAACAAAGTGAGGTTCAAAACAATACAACTTCCCAGGAAGAAGTTCCCACTCCTTTGGAGAATTTTTGAATTGTTTCAGAATCTCTGGAAGCTTACCGCATTCCAGAGGGATATGAACGACGTATCCTCCACCTGAATTCCAATGGAGAATTTGTTGTCGTCAATCCTTCTTACATTCCGGCTGGGTCTCATCAAAACCCTTTAGCCAATGACCCTTTTTGGACCGCAGACATCATTCAAAGTCCACCACGCTTGGTGCGAGATCTTTATGGAACAGGGGAAGGTGTCGACGCACCTTTTTCCTACACCGTACCTCCAAATCATTTTACCAGTACCACCACTTTTAAAGTCAGACCACTCGTTGGTCCGAACATACCGTCCATTGGCCCAAGGTCTACTCTTCCCCTCCAGACGACCCATTCTACAATGGTCCCTCACATTCCGACTATTCCCGCCGGTAACGCGATGGTCAATCAAGCTGCGATTGGCACACCTGTAACACCAAGACCCACACTCCCTTTTGGATTCAGGGCACTGAATGCTTCCACTACCACCACTGCCCAAACTACTACCCAAATTATACTGGGAAGTTCCATACCTATCCAACAACCCGGAGGGACCGATCTTGGTGGTCCTAACCCGCTCGGCGGCACCGGTCCGTCTTTTATGTATGATTCTCAAATTTCGGGAACTCTACCTCAAGCTGGGGGGCATCCTCCCATCGGAGGAAAAATTCCATTTGGGGGGCACCCTCATGCTGGGGGGCAGCCTCAATCCGAAGTCTACCATCAACCACACGGACAAAATGTGTCTGTCGCACCTAATCCATGGAACGTCCTTTCTCGAGGAAACCCACAGTTCTCGGCAGGACAAAATTCGCAGACTCCGCAACAACCCCCTTATGGACAAATGCCAAACCCAACCTATAACCCGTAAAACCCATCCGGTTATCCTCCGCTCACACATGCTTCTCAAAACACCTCAAATCCTGTGTACTCTGGTCAAAACCAACCTCACATGAGAGGGCCCACTAGTTATAATTATCCACATAACCCGGTAATGGGCCCCACTGGTGTCCCTCTGCCACACCAACATTACCCACAGATTAACTGACAACTACCTTTTCTGGCTACCCTGGATCTTCCAGACTTGTCTTGGTTAACGAATGATCCTATTTATCATTCTCCGGTTTGGCCAGCTATCCCAGCTAAACTTCCTTCTGATATCCCAAAATTCGACGGAAAGTCTAGAGAATACCCAAACAACCACGTAATGACGTTCCATTTGTGGTGTTAATCCAACTCCCTCATGGACGACTCTATTCGTTTACATCTTTTCCAATGAACACTTATGGGTTTCATAGTGAAATGGTATATTGAACTACCACGCACATCTTTCCACGATTTCAACTCCCTCGCCATGTCCTTCCTCACACACTTCCAACTGCTTATTCGATACGAGACGGGTACTGAACTATTAACCTCCCTTCGTCAGAAAACTTCCATACATATCTCTGATCATATCCATGAATGGAGACGACAACGAAGGCTAATCAAAGCGGTCATTCCTGACCAATTGTTAGCAGAATGGTTCACCAAATCATTGCTACCCCAGATTGCTCGTGATGTTGCCATGGGTGGTGTAGTCACCGAGGAAGAAGCCATCGCCCGAGCTCATTACATAGACTTAGTCTATTCACAATCCGATACTCTGTACGAGTTGATCCCAAACGCTACCCATGCCACTAACGATCCATCCAAACCATCGTTTGCTTCCCACGTGGATGGAGTTATTAGCTCTGTCAAAACCCAATCTACTACCCAGTCTACTGGAACAATTCAGCGGCCCGCTTCGACGGTTTCTCCCAGTCCGACTGCACCCTCTTCTACCCCCCCTCAAACTCAGGTCTCTGATGTGAATGCGGTCCAATCGACCCCTTCACAACAACTTGGGGGCAAGAAAAAAGCGAGAAAAAAACCAAAGAAAAAAAATAACAACGAACAACCTAAAGCCCAACCACAAACCTCTGCTGGAGGAAAACAACCACAACGAAAACTGAAATTCCCACGTCTCATTTGTGGAGACGATCACTACACTCGAGACTGCCCACATCGTGATGAAGTGGCCAAACTTTTGAAGGGAAATTCACAACCTGTTGTGCTTACTCAGCCTTTTCCATAGCAGCAATCTTTGGTTGCACAAACCCCCACGCCGGGGGGCAGTTCCAACCAACCCCATGATGAGGCCTCGACAAGTCCCCACATTTACATGTTTAACGGGGTTAATCTAACCACTCGCTTTGTGACATATGACATGCCAGTTAGACCTGATAAGCTGAAGATTGCTAACGGTTCTCCATCAGATCCGTTACCACCCTTCGTCATTCCTCCGTCTGTTAGCCCTCCATCCGGGCCACTCCAGATTGAGAAACCTTCTTTTGACTCCATCTTACGCCCTCCTAAGAGCACCATCCGAAAATCTACTTTCAATCCCAATTCACGAGCTGCCCAAAATTACAATATTGTAGAAGATTTGGCCCAAGCACCGTGCGCTATGTCCGCCTTGGAAGTTCTACAAAACTGTCCCAGCCAATGTAGAACGCTCTTAGCTGCTATTGGCGCTTTCAATCCTGATTCATCAAGAAACCTCATGTTTAATTTGGATGATCATCAACCGCGACTCTCCCACCAGCTAGCTTTCCAAATCGATGTTGTTGTTCACAATCAACAAATCCACCGAACTATCCTGGACGAGGGAGCCTCTACCTGTGTCATGTTTTTAGCCTATTGGAAAGGCTTGAAATCACCTGCCCTTAACAAATCCGCTACCATGTTATGCGCTTTCGATGGATGAGGTTTTCATCCTCATGGATTATTACAATCCTTAGCTGTTCAGTTGGGTGGTAAAACTGTTACCGTTGATGTCGAGGTGGTCGATGCTCCCCTCGATTACAACCTATTACTCAGAAGGAGTTGGTTCTACACTATGACTATTGTCGCCTCATCGGTATTTCGATGTGTACAATTCCCCCATCAAGGAAAAATTGTTACCATCGATCAGCTTGATTTCTGCACACCCGACGCTCGCATCCCTGCTACCAACAACATTCCCTTTTTGGGAGACCACCTAGTTACGTATGAAAGCATTGGTGTTGGCTTATTGAAAGATTCTAGCCTCATGGGTACTTTCCCTACACCACTTCCACCTACTGCACATCATATTTCCACCGTCAATATGATCTCAGCTATGCCTTATCGATCCTTGGAATCATCTGACCCTTGGATTGTGCCTAGTCCTTTGGAATTCGATGTGCTCAGTGACACTATGCCACTTAGCCCAGTCGAGGCCGCATACGTAGCTATTCAATCTGCCTCCCCCTCTTCCGAAAATTCACATTCATTGGTACCTGATGCCTATTCGATGCCCTCATGGTTGGATTCCCTATCATCTATCGTCGATTACATTTCCCACATTTTCCCTTCTGACAAATCGATTATGGAAATGCTCAGTATCGATGATCTGCCTTGGGATGATAACCATCATCGATCCTCTTTTCTTCCGCCGTTGGAAGAAATTCACTGAGACATACACTTTGTCTCCCCTCCCGATGTTACCGATGCTCTGCAATCTCCCATACTCACACAAGATACTCTCTATGAGGGGAACATGGGTAACATCTCCACTACGATTATGATTGACATTTCAATCAAAGAAGGTGTCATGGAAAACATTAACCTTGGCACTAATTGCACACCCGATGAAGTGGTTTCTTACACCGCTTTGTTCAAGGAATTCTGTGATGTCCTCGCATGGAGATACGAGGAAATGCTAGGGATTGACCCTTCAATCATCATACACGAAATCAAGACTTACCCTGACGCAAAACCGGTTCGATAGAAACTTCGCCTGGTTCATCCCAAGAAAATCGTAGCTATAAAGGCAGAAGTTGAAAAACTTCTAAAATCTGGCTTCATCTATCCCGTCCCTTTAACCGAATGGGTCTCCAACCTTGTTTCGGTTGCCAAGAAACAAGGGACCATCCGTGTTTGCGTTGACTATCGAGATATCAACAAAGCTTGTACCAAGGACAACTACCCTACACCCTTCATCGATCAAATCATCGATAATTGCACAGGGAGCGTAATCTTCTCTTTCATGGATGGCTTTTCTGGGTATAACCAGATTGAAATCTTACCTGCTGATCAACATAAGACAGCCTTCATCTACCCTTGGGATACTTTTTCCTACCGAAAGCTACCTTTTGGCCTTAAGAATGCTGGTGCTACTTTCCAGTGGGCCATGTCGTACGCTTTCCACGACATCAAGCATATTGCAGAACCTTACCTCAACGATTTACCCGCCCATTCATCCAATCGATCCGATCACATCGATCACTTGCGGGAAATTTTTCTCCGATTTTGATTCTATCGTATTCGTCTGAACCCACACAAATTCATTTTCACTGTCGAATCTGGTCGACTCCTTGGTTTCATTGTCTCCAAAGATGGGATCAGGGTGGATCCCTTAAAGATTAAGGCCATCCTAGCCTTACCCCCACCTACCAATTTAACTCAACTCCAAAGTTTGCAAGGCAAAGAAAAATTTCTTTTCCGTTTCATCTGCAACTATGCCGAGATCACTAAAGGATTTATGTGGTTACTGCAAAAGAACATCCCATTCATCTGGGATGACACTGCCCAATGGTCATTCGACGCTCTCAAGCATGCTTTGACCCATGAACCTTTGTTACATCCCCCTGAATATACAAAGGATTATATCCTTTACTTGGCCACTTCCACTTCCACCATCGCGATGGTGTTAGTCCAAGAAGACCCCAATGGCGAAGAACGTGTGATTTATTATCTGAGCAAGAGTTTATCTGGACCCGAAATCAGATAGTCGCATGTTGAGAAATTGGCTCTGGCAGTCGTCATTGCTATCTAGAGGTTCCTCCACTACATCTTATTATGCACCACCACGGTAATCGTAGACTCCAACCCTATGTACCACGTCTTGACACGTCAAGTACTTGGGGGAAAATATTCAAAATGGATTGTTATTCTTCAAGAATTCGACCTTGAGTTTATGAAGGCCAAAGCCAAAAAATCCCTGGTGTTTTCCGAGCTCATCTGTGCTCTCCCTCATGCCGATGAAAACATTGAACCTAGAGATTCTCTCCCTGACGAATCTCTCTTCCTCATCAGCACCTCTGATCCTTGGTACAGAGACATTCTCCTCTACCTTCAAACCCAATGTTTTCAGCCCAACATTTCTCGCGAAGAGCGTCGATGTATTCGTCACCACTCTCATCATTATCTCATCATCGGTGACACCTTGTATCGCCGCGGTATTGACACAATCCTTTGATGATGTCTTATTCACGAAGAGGCTGAACGCGTTTTGAATGATTGTCATCTTGGTGCTTGTGGCGGTCACCTCTCCGGGATGGCCACAGCCCAAAAAATCCTACATGCCGGCTACTTTTGGCCCTCGATTTTCAAAGATTGCATCGAGGCCGTCAAAAAATTCCCACCCTGCCAAATTTTTAACAAGAAGGCATGCACCCACCCCACTGCGCTGCACCCTATTATTGCCATCGGCCCCTTTTCCAAATGGGGCATCGATTTCATGCAGTGTAAGCCTACCTTAGTCGGGGGGCACGGTTACATCATCATTGCCATCGATTACTTCACCAAATGGGCTGAGGCTATGCCTACCTTCCTGAATGATGGTCGTACTGCAACTCTTTTCTTCTTCAACTGCATCATAACTCATTTTGGTGTACCACGTGCCATTGTCACTGACCATGGTGCACACTTCAAAAACCAGATGATGAGTGAGTTACATGTCAAATTGGGTTTTCGCCATGAAAACCCATCCCCCTACTACCCTCAAGCGAACGGACAAGTTGAGGCTATCAACAAAGTCCTAAAAACCATGATCCAATGCATGATAGGGGAAAACAAGACATCGTGGCATTTACAACTGTTCTCCGCTCTCTGGGCCTATCGCACTTCTGTGAAAACCTCAACTGGATTAACTCCTTTGCAGTTGGTCTATGGCATTGAATCCATCCTACCAATCGAGTGTGAGATTCCATCACTCAAACTGAAAGTAGAACTCCTGCCCCATACTTCTGCTGAAGAAGAACGATTCTTGTATCTATCCAAATTGGACGAAACACATCACGATGCTGCTCTCGCCAATGAGGCACACCAGAAACGAATTAAGAGTCAATATGACAAATCCATCCACCCTCGGGCTTTCACAGAAGGAGACTTAGTCCTCGTTTATGACCAAGCTCACGATAAATTGGGGACATGAAAGTTAGAACCTATGTGGCACGGTCCATACATTGTGAAGCGTGTCCTACATAGAGGTGCCTACGAATTAGTTGATCATGATGGAATTTCCCTGGGAGAGCCCCGAAACAGGCTTTACCTTAAAAAGTACTATGCCTAGATCACCTAGCATCTGTACTTTGTACATTATTGTATTTTAGTTTGGTGTGTCTGTTTCTTTCACATGCTCGAATCTTTACCGTTGCCACTCATGACTGTGCTTGTGTTTTTGTGCACAGATGACATCTTCCTTTCCTATCTTTTTTGGGTTTGTGTATGGCACTAGCCGACATACTCGGAACATTGCTTCGGCAGCATGGGTTATTTACCAGTTTGACGAAGTGGTGAGTTCAGGAGGTATCTGCTTAGGACTAGCAATCAACAATATGGCAGAATATCACGCTGTCATCGGACTGTTGACCCAAGCCTCCTCCCTAGGTATCTCTCGCATCATTGTGTACTTAGACTCCCAACTCGTGGTTTATCAACTCAATCGTATCTACGCCATCCGTAATCCTATCCTGCTACGCCTACACTTACAAGTTCGTTGTCTTGAACGAATGTTCGATTACACTGAATATAGACACATTCCAAGAGAACTTAATAGTGTTTCGGATTCATTAGCTAATTATATCTTGGATCGGTATCTTGCCCACATATAATATTTAAGGAAAGAAAAACTGTACATTACATGTAAATTAAAACACATCACAAACATCATCATGTACAAATCATTGGCATTGTAAAAACTCGAAACTGTATATATATATATATATATATATATATATATATATATGGCGTGACTGAAATGTTTGTATTACATAAAAAAAGTATGTAGAAGAGAAAAATATTGGGTCTTTCTGCCCATACAACGTCGCCTGACAAGGCATACAAAAATATGATCACCGAAGAGACTCTAATCTCCCCGCACTACATTGTGCTGCGAGTAACACATCACCGCACGCACTATGCGCCTCGATAGAGAATTGATATTCTCCGGTACTCCCACAGTGTGCCTCTGCAGATGTAAAGGCACTTCTCCCCTCCGCAAAGGAGGAATTCCCATCGTAAGGTCTTGGAAGTTTCTCTCAACCTCCCAGATACCTATCATTGGTACTGCCGGATCTGCTGCAACTGGGACGCCCCCGCGACGACCTGGTACCGGTACATCATTTGGACGCACTGCTCCCTTATTTGCATGTTGGAAACAATACATCTGTTAAAACTCTTCTACATACCCAAAAAAATATATATATATACATCAAAAACTTTGAAAACAAAAACTAGACAAGGTATGGCTCAATCTCTTACCTGACACATCCCAGTCTTCCCCTGTGGGCAAAATCAAATCCATGCTCCCGCGGAAATCTACCTCAGCATAGGGGAAGTCCTCTATCCAGAGATACTGCCCTCTCAGCCAGGCAAAGAAATTGCCAGTGAAATGGAACTCTGACTCCGATACTAGCCTCGGAGACAGACTAGTCCACCTCTCCATCCTCGATTCATCCACTGGTCGCATCGCCAGTGCTATCTGAGGCTGCATCTGAGGGATGCACTCTAGAAAAAATGAGACCAAAAATGAGCCATAACCAAACTACTTCTGTCCAGTCCTACACCGTGAAATCTGTTCCTTCACATTTCGAAGGAACCCTGCACTCCAGTTGAACAGTGTTGGTTCCAAACACTGAACACCGTAAGCCACTTGCGATCTTGATACTAGATGCGCGCTAGTACTACTTGTCATGCTCGTGATAGCAAACAGTATAGACCGGAGGGGCAGTTCTCGAATGTCCTTGATATGGATTCTAGCCCCTACCAGCCTTGCTCCTGGGATACAATGGCATGCCAAATACACGTCCACTTGTTCAGGTAGCGCCCTCTTCCCGGAGAAAGATATGGGGACCCCTCTTTTTGAGAGGCCAGTTAAAAAATACACGTCTTCTAACTCAATGGTTAAAAGTTGGGTGCCAATTCAGAATCCTTGCTCTGCAACATCCCATAGGCTGATCATATGCTCAAGCAATAAAATCTCTTTCTTCATTTTTTTGCAACTTGAAGAATTTAAGCAAACCACAAGCTCGTAACGCAGCCCGTGTGCAGGGACTCCGCAAGGCAGCTAATTCATCCATCTCATGTTCTCTTTCTTTCCACTCGATCATGGTTGCCGAAGTTATCTACAAAACAAAAAATAAAAAATCCATTATTTTCACGTTTGGCAATTTCGGAAATTTTCAAAAGCAATTTAAAACATGAAATAAGGTGCCCACATCATTTAAAAGTGACTACACACTCTTTTATAACTACCACGCCCTCCCTAGCCATTTAACATTCATCAAATAACAATGAAAATGTTTTAAAAAATCAAAACAACTTTGAGGCTGCGTGGGCATCTGGGAAGATTTTTTATGGGCTCTTTTACCAAAAAAAAACCTATCTAATTGACTATAGGGGCATTGACATCTTAGCCACCCTTTTCTAAAACGTTTTTGTGAAAGAATCTCCCTTTTCCATTGATTTTTAAAGAGGCCGATTCGGTTCTATTTGGGGCGACTTAGGGCTTCATGTTTTAATTAAATGATGCTATTAAAATGAATGTGAAACCATGTGTTTGAAATAAGAAGAGATGGACACCTACCTGGTCTGAACGACAAGTAAAATGGTGAACCGTAGCTCCGGCAGTGAGCAAAACAAGATCCGCTTCAAAATGAGATTCTCCACTACTCCAAAATCCTTGTGCAAAATGAAATGGTAAATGAAGTTTCATTGTATTGTTATTTATAAATTTTCATTTTTCATAAGGTATGGTCATTTGTGGGTTTCTCTAATAATATGTTGGCTTCACTAAACCCTGTTTTGTAGTTTTGGCATCGCAGGTTTCCTGGCAGTCCTGATGGATTATTTACCTTGTCACATTTATGAGCATAGTCTTAGTTCGTTCTCAAGATCGATAATATGAGAACGTAACCGGGTAAACTTTTATCTCTTTTTCGGACCCGTACAGATACACAAACACATGAAAAAGGAACCCCCCTAGAGTCTACTTTAAACCCTTTTCAGACTCTCTAAATATGAAAAGATTGTCGAGTGACCTTGCTTCCTTTCACACTCGTTAAAAGGTCAGAAAGGGCATCTTTCGAGCAATAGTTTACCCCTTTTTCAGTCTCGTTGGACTACTGTATGAAAAAGGAACTGAGAGAGTTCTCTTTTAAGTGTTTTTCCAAACTCTATAATCTCGAAAAACCTTTGAGTTTTCTGTCTTTGGACTCGTTAAAGCACACATCGATAGACCCATATGGGAACAAACCCTTACTTCTTCCAGTTCGTTAAACAAAGGAAGAGGAACTTACCAAAGGTGAGTTATATCGAGCATGTGTTATCCTCCTCGAGCTCCTTAAATCAAAAAGAGGTACTCATCTATCTAGATGGGGGAAAAAATTGAAAGGAGCAAGCGAAGTAGTCTCTTGAGAACGTCATCCAGCAATTCTTAGAGTCGCCCTTGAACACGACACTTTGTCATTTGCACATATCATAATCCACTGAACCTCTGTACTGAACCAATCCTTTGAGTTCCTTTCACTCCTTTGGGTCACCTGACGCAAGTCACCGTATCCACTGCATAGTGTTGGTCCATGTCATGTTTTGTTGTTGTGCCTCAGTGTTCAAGGGAAGTATTTGCCTCTAAAGTCAGCCATCCCAAATATCTTGCCTCAAAACCTGTGTCATTCCATGTCCATTTGATCCGCCAAATTACATCTCCATTTCTATTTCGTGTTGTTGATGGGGAATACATCAAGGCCCTCCCTCGACGAGTCTATTCCTGTCGACCTCAACACATTATCCGAGAATGAGACTTAGAAACTAGTTAGTACTTTGGGACCTGCATGCCTCAATGGCAGGCCTCCTCGCATCCGACAGTAGGTTTACATCATTGACCTCTGATCGGATGATTCCATGAATGTTCGACCCCAGCTCATCTATTCACATTCGCTGGAATGTACTAGAGTACCTTGGGAATCATTGACATTAATGGTGATCTCCCTCGCGCTTGTTAACGGTTCACAACATTGACCGATAATCAAGTGGCTTTTTCCATGTTCGACATCAAGACATCTATTTACATGGTTGGAATCGTACCACATTGAGATTGGTAAGAAGACCCTGGGTCGAGTGACCACTTTGATATATGCTTCACCCAGGCTATGACGAAGTTTCTATTGGACAAAGAACACATACACTGTTACATAGATCCACTTTGTATTGGTCGTGGCCATGTCTTGTCATCTCGTAGATCCACTGTGTATTCTTCATGGCTACGATCATTCTAAGTCATCAAAGTATAGATCCACATTGTATCTTCAGTGGCTATACCTTTTCATCAATACAATTATGGATCCACAGTGTATTTTATGGCGGCCATATCTCACAAGTCTTGATCACCCAAGCATAGGTATGCCTGCCTTGGGTTTTGAAATATGTCATGATATTTGTTGGATGTCTGTGTGCGGATTCCGTCAGGTTCTCTAAGTCTATACCCTTGCTTGAACATCTACAAAGTATTTCAGTCATCAGTCCGCATCTTCTAACTTCATACTTTGGGGGGCATTCTATTACATGTGAAAATTACTCAACTAGATAAGTGTCGCATATTCCTCTCAATTGTCGTAAGTGTCGCATCTTCCTTACAACTTTCGCAAGTGTCGCAAATGATGTTCGAGCATACTTCCATGCTGACGAAACTAAGGAAGCACTTAAAACATCTCATGTACTTGATTTGGAGAAGAGTAATTGATTAACTGAAGTCAAAGAACTCTTGACACCTGAGAAGAGCTCTG
Organism: Picea engelmannii; assembly: GCA_009831015.1. Taxonomy (NCBI): domain Eukaryota; kingdom Viridiplantae; phylum Streptophyta; class Pinopsida; order Pinales; family Pinaceae; genus Picea; species Picea engelmannii. The sequence continues at coordinate 63,611 of ML799063.1, read as the reverse complement.
AAACAAAGGTTACGAGGGTGAGCGCTCCCTTATATCAGTCTTAGGAGCACTGGCATCCCCCTACAAGGCTTCAGGGGGCATTATAACACTCTCCTACCCTTCTAAAGGAGCACTATCCACTTTTGGAGCGCTGGCGCTTCCCTCAATCTTCTCAGGGAGCTCTACAACGCTCTGATGCCTCTTTTGGAGGAGCGTTGTCTAATCTGAGGCAGTTGTTGGCCCGTTGAGGAGAATAAGGAGAGGATCTTTCAAGATTAGAAGGCAGTTGCATTCGAATTCTTGGTTTCATCAGGAGATCCCTGATCTAAGGAGGAGGTTCCTCAACTTGTTCTAAAGATAACTCAAGAGGTTAAGCTCCTCTTAACCTATATAAGCAAGCTCTATGATGGTGGGAAAGGGAGGAAGAATTGATAGCATGAAACCTATGATCTCATAGGAAACACACAGTCAACCAAAGGAGAGTGATCAGTGAAGCTGTTGTTATCCAGGTTGTGGATCTTTCGAGCAAGGGTTAGACGAAGGGGATTTGATGAAGTTGTCGCATTTGCATCTACGATTGTAAGAACTGCTGTCGTTATTCTCATTAATATGACACGCTTGGCCTATTTCTTTCTAGTTTGTGTTTGATGTTACATGAACTTATCATTGATAGATAGATCTGTTTTCAAGCTAATATCAATAGAGTAGGAAGTGGTCGTATCTTGTTTATCTACAGAGCTCAGCAAGGAGCAAAGGATCGAAGCGCAACTCAGAGCGTGCAGGGAAAAACGTCGATAAAGACGTACTTCTGTTATCCTTCCTTCTCATGTGTTAGTTTAGATAGATTTGAAAGGAAGTCAGTGTCCACGTTAAGGATTTTCTATCTTAGAGTTAAGGTCAAGCTCTTTGAGGTAATCCACCTGTCCGCAGGGAGATTTTCCTACAACAGACTCTACATTAGATCTCATCAGGTTTACTGATTCTGACTGGGCTAGCGATAACATTGATTGCAAGTCCACATCTGGTTACTCACTCAATCTTGGTTCTAGGCCTATCTGATGGTCGAGTAAGAAGAAAGATACCATTTCTCTATCTTCAGCCAAGGCAGAGTACAGAAGGGTAGTTAACATAACCATTCAGGCTATGTGGCTCCAACATTTTTTCACTAAGTTGGGCATTCAGTTTCATCGGTCGATCGTCATCTGGTGTTACAACCAAAGAAATTTAAAGTTCTACATAGATCCATTTCAGAGGCAACGGATGAATCACATCGATATCCACATGCACTACATCCGGGACTTAGTACACAAGAGGATAATCGAATTACAGTTATGTCCTTCAACAAAAAAGATGACATAAATCTTCACCAAGACCTTCACTGAGCATAAATTCCATTATTTGCGAAGTTGTCTTGGAGTGAAGGACACAGTTGCCTATAAAATGTAGTTCTTCTTTTTATGTACATTGTACCTTGAGGAGGGGGGGGGGGGGGGGTTNGAGTTTTCATGAGGTTTTACCTCTTTCCTCACTTTATTTCAGTGTATCTTTTTTATTTGGGTACCTAACTTGGTATCGTCGCTGGGACCCATTCTTTATTTTCACCATAGTGATGTTTAGGGGGGGTGTTGGAGTTACTTCACACACACCTATGATTTCTTTTTCCTAAGGTTTTTCCTTGTTTATTAGTCATAATTATTCATTATAGAGTCTCCTATATTTTAGGGGAAAACATTCCACTTCGAGAATATTCTCTTTTAGTTGACACTTCAGTTTGACTAGTTGACTTGAGTTTAGATGTTGCATTGGTTTTATAACCATGCAACATTGGGATCATCACCATGCTAATTATAACTTTCATTGGTATCATCACCACACTGGCGCATTACCCTTGATTCCCTGAGTTAACTCCTCACTACTCTATGTTCATTCAGTTAACTGAAGACTAGTTGACTAGTTAACTCAACTAGGTGGCAGTTCACTCCCGTAACTTTCCAAGAGACTAGACTAGGTCGAAGTTCACTCCCATAATGGATGTTGTGTGTCTAGATCACTCTAGACCACTCCTATGGTGCATTGGTTCTCCTATAGTGCGCACTCATTGAGTTATATAAAGTATATCATGTATAAATTATTCATTATTCACAACGGTTAATGATAATTCTTTCATTCTTTCTCTCCTTCTTCTTCTTTTTCCTTTTCTCTCTGCAAATGTGTGTATTATTGTTTATCTAGATCTATTTTATGTAGTTTCAACACAATTTCAATAGACACAACCATATTCATGTCACAATGGAGATTCGATCTTGGAAATCGAATTGGGGAAACTAGATTCAACATAATCTATTGTGCTGGGGACTTTCATTACAATGGGTGAGCTATGAATGTCCAGAAATTTCATGCATTGTTACTCAATAAAATAAATGAAAATGGCCATGTCTTAGAGAAGCCTTCGCTTATTATGGACATGGTTCTTAATTATTCATCCATGGATCTTCAGGAAGACTGCACTCTTTGAACTCTCATCCTGCAAACTTTCCCCAAATTTCTCCTTTCATCTCCCTTTTGTCTCTCTTTGCTTCAACGCTCATTATTTTAATGCATTGCCTTCGAAAGGAAAACCATCACATGGTTTGTTTACTCTTCCAATTTTACGTAAAAGAGAAACTAAATAAAAAATTAATAATTACAAATTTACAAAGTATGTTGAGTGAGGATCCAATTTGGATCACACCTCCCCATTTACAAGATTTTGGTTTCCAATAGCTTCAACTCCCTTCAATCTTCTTATCCAATCGACAAGTATACTTTGGAAAATATTAAAGAAATGATGCCTCCACTATAGGATGGAAGATAAGATATGAGTAGGGGATTCCTTTGGCATAACCTTGTTGTTCTTCTCATGGATATGGATGATATTCACTTCTGCAATAGGTCATTGGAATACCACTGCTCCTTGAGATGCAAGTTCTAAAAACTCCTCTTTCACCTTGAAATTGATTCTCCAATATTTGTTCTTGGTGGTCCGGTTCTTAGGATGGAATTCTGGGTGAAGCCTCCAACATTTTTCCTCCCATTGTCCAGTCAATCTACAATACTATAAATATTTCTTTCATGGGTTACTTGGGATTCTATATTTCCAACAGTCACTAGCCTTATGACCCTTCTTGCAACAGAGAAAAACTAATCCATACCTTTTCAGTCTTTGATGATGCTTGCTATATTTTTTTCTTGGTTCCCCAAGAATTGGAGCTAATATGGATGGATAAATCATATCTTTTCTACCCTCTTCCAAGATTCTACAAGCAGATTTGAGTGGCTTGGTGCACACTCCTTCTCCAACTTCCTTTTCCTCCACGGGAATGGATTCTTTTCCAGTTATTATTTCCCATTGAACCCTAGGGATCAATTCTTGTGCCTTTGATGAGATGAAATTGGGATTAATATCCCTTGGCCATTCTTTCCTAGACCATGTCCATCATAGCCCATTTTACAAAGTCAAAAAACATTTCTTGAGGAAGGATCTTAAAAGGTGGTTTTACCATGATTTATTTAGCCATGGAGCTGACCTCCTTATCCTTCATTACTAGAAAATGTGTCACCATTTCTGTTAGTGTAGCAATGTTCTGATCTAGCAGAGAAAATATAACCTCCAAGTATTCCATGTCATGTTCTTCATGAGTACTCCATGCCATTTGTGATCTTTTGCTTCTATGTAGGCCTGACAATAATTCATGTTCACCACTGTGGTACTAGATGTGAGTGTTTACTGTACATGCATTCTCTAAGAGTTTGGAACCTACTCTAATACCATGTGATTCATAAATGGTGGGACTATGGCCTATCCCTTTCGTCAATACATATAATTTTGCATAAAATAAAGCTTGGTCTCTTTGATGTCGAGATTACCTCTATTTCTCAGAACTAAATCCAATGCATTTGCTTGTAGGGTAACCAACATACACCCATAAATAAATGAAAACCCATGTAAATAGTTCAAAGGTTAGTTTCTCTTCAATTAACAAAGTAGAATAATTTTCAATGGCTTCTATAGGTAAGACGCCTAGTCCATTTTCTCATTAACCCACACACCATGAATTTAGAGATTGTAGGTTGAAGATAGAACATATATATCACCACCGAAGGTACTGTACCAAAAACAAGGAAACTGCACGTTGAGTCTTGACATTGAGAAGTGAACTTGGGTCACATGTTTTGAATTAGGAGTACACGCATCCATTCTAACGTGTCCATAAATGAGACAACACTCTGAATAATATACCAAATCTCCAAGAGTTGAGGGGCATTTTAATTTCCTTTTTTTAATTAATCCAAGCTGTTGTAGGTGGAATCCATGTAAGGGAAGATTCAACAACTCGCCTAAGAAAATATGGACGATTTCCCTACTTTAGCATCTACTATAAACTTAAATGCAATTCACATATCCTATCATAGCCAACAAAATTATTTTTCTACAAGAAAAAAAAATAATTGAATCGCACAATAGACACAACCATAGTCATATCACAATGGAGATTCATTCTTGGAAACCAAACCAAGGAAACTAGATTCAATAGAATTTCTTGTGCTAGGGAAATTCATTACAATGGGTGAGCTATGCATGTCCATAAATTTCATGCATTGTTACTCAGTAAAGCATATGGCCATGGCGTAGAGACACGTTTGCTCATCATGGACGGGGTTCTTAACTCTTCATCCATGGATATCCAAGCAGGTTTCACTCTTCGATCTCTCATCCTGCAAACTTTCCCCAAAGTTATCTTTTCATCTCCCTTCTATCTCTCTTTTCTTCATCATTCATTATTTTAATGTACTTCCTTGGGAAGGCGAACCATGACATGGTTGATTTCCTCTTCCAATTTTTCCTTAAAGAAAACTAGATAAAAATAATAACAATTACAATTTTACAAAGTATGTTGGGTGAGTATCCAATTCAGATCATATATAGAATAAGAGAAGTTTAATTGATGATGTGTAACTATCATCTGAAATGATGACAATTGTAGAATGTAAAGAGACTCTCTTGTTTTATAAAAAGAGATCTCCATCGAATATTTAGGGACTTTTTCCCATTATATTATCAAATGATACTATTATTTGTGAGAAAATAAAGAGCAGAAGGAATTTTGGAATGTATGGGACTATTATTTATATGTTTTTGTCTTATGAGTTTCTTGAATGGGTGATCGTATGAACTATTTCTATGCTTGTCATTTTAGATTCTTGTAGATTTGTGATTTCTAATGGATACAAGGATAATGTTATGAGTCTAATCTGCAGCTATTTGTGAGTTAATTTATGGACTTATTGTTTCAACATATTATTGATTGACATGAACTATTTCTAAAATCAGTGATATTGTTTTATGATGTGTCTATCTTGTTAGAATTTCTCCTAATCATGATAGGATATAATTAGATTAAGATAGGTCATTTTAATTCAATACTAGATAGGTAAATTCAATTTTAACAAGAAATATTTGGAGGATGATTTTTTCCCATTTTTGTATTTGAAAACCTTTAAGTGGAAACCAAGCCCACATACTGGTTGGAAAGTTCCATCCCAAATGAGAGTAGGTCTAATTGGGACTTTTCATCGGACATTTTCCCTTACTTTCTTGATAGGCCTTTGGACCCATCAATAAAAATAGTGCTATAAGGAGGGACATGTAGATGAATGGATAGGGAAGAGTTGCAAAAACCCACCCATTCCAATCCAGAGAGAAACCCTTCTTGTCCAAGTGAATATCAATTCACAAACCCTGAGCAAACCCTTGATCCCAAGTCGACCCCAGTTTGAACACCTACCCATTTTTTGACTCAAGAAGGTGTGCACCCATCCAACCCCTTGTCATCCACTTCTCATATAATCAAAGATATTAACATTGAACATGAGATAGCATGTACCCATCAGTGTGTGTTAATCTGATCGTGGGGTAGAAAAAGTAGGAAACAACCTATTGAATATTGGTTACCTAAGATCCAAACACAATTAATAATCAAATAATGAACTGTCAGAATTTCTTCAATTGATGTAAGAATCCCAAATCTTGGATCCCTTAATTATAAACTCACAAACGCTTTAAGAGGGGTAACCGACCCAAAATATATAACTTTTGAATATTATTTATCTATCAATGTTGGTAAACTACCTAGTCTACCCGATTCTTCCATACAAACCCCCATAAATCCCTCTGGAGGAGAATCCTCAAAGGAATAAGAAATAATCTAGGAAGTCCTAGAAACATGGATGTATTAAATGCAAATCAACCTAAAAACCCACCCACCAATCAACCATGGATTTCTTAGGATGTTGTTGCAGTTCTAGGAGCTCCTCACCCTTTACCAAAGTATCATGAGAAGTTTCTTCCTAAGCTTGATCCTGAAAAGAAATATTCGGGAGAAGACCATATTAAAAAATTCATGCTTGTATTAAGAATTATGAACATGAGGACGTTGTGTGCAGATTATTCCCATACACATTTGAAAGTAAGGCATCTACTTAGAATTTCTCATTAACTCAAGGTTCAATAACTACTTGGGATGATTTTGAGACTGCTTTCATTGAAAAATTTGGAGATGATAAATCCCCAACAATCCTAGTTTTATAAGTCTCCAGAATAAAAATGGATGTGAAAGAAAAGGTTAAAGATTTCAATCATATATTTCTGTTATTGATAAATAAAATCCCAGCTACTTCTAAACCTGCTAATGATGTGTCAATTGAATTCTATACTTTATGTCTACCAGTTTCAATGGCCATGTTTGTAAACAGAGATGAGAAAACCACTTTGGAAGACACATTTAAAGAAGCCATAAAAGTGGAAAAAGACATGCTAAGCTTAAAAGGTAACCCTGTATTAGACCTTGAAAAAGATAAATCCAGAAAAAATAAGTTGCTTTTAACTAAACCTTCCACTGAGACAAAATATCAAGATTCCATGGATATGGAGAGCCTATAGATGATTATAAAAATTATCTCAAATGAAATTGTTGACATGAAATGGTATACTGGAGAAGGTACTTTGAATACTAAGAAATTCTTCAAATTCCCCCTATGAAGAGTATCCCTCCTCCTACTAATACCTCTCCACCTAAAAAGGGAATTAATATTGAATACTTACTCAATTTGTTTAAATCCCAATCCTCTACTAGTGAAGCCCCAACAAATCTGAAAGAAGAAGAAGAGGGAGAGGAGGAGGCTAACCAATAAGATAAATATGAAGATACAGAAGAAACATCTGGACATGAATTTATCTCATTTTAGGATATCTCTCTAAAATTATATGGATAATATGAGGATGAGGATGTTGAAGAAAACCATTTCTTAGAATTCCTAAAATACTAGGATTAAAAGAAAATATTCAACATCATATTCATATTCCAATCTTGAACCTTCTCAAAAGACATCAACAACTCCGAAATCCAGTTCCAATGGTAGTGAATCCTCACCTGCACCTGTTTTGAGTAACCTTGAATATGACTTTGTGTAAGACTAAATATAACATTTCTCTTTTTGAGCTGATGAAGTTACCTCAAATAAAAGAAAATTTTATTAAGACTTTGCAAGGATCATCCTCAAGCATGATCAAATACACTAATGTGGGAGAAATCAAGAAAAAAGATAAAGTGCCGAAGAATACAGATTCTAGAAAAAAGAATGCTAAAAATCAATCTACTATCAATCCTTATATGATTGTAAAAAGGTAAACATATACCACTCCCCATTTCTTATTGACCTTTGAAATATTTAACAAAAAAATTCACAATTGTGTGGTTGATTCAGGTGCCTCTTCTCATGTGATTCCATTTAAAGTGTGTGAAAAATTAAATGCTAAACTTGAAAAATATGATATTCAAATCATATATTTGGATAGATCAAGTGTCGAGGTTATGGGAGAATTAAATAATGTCTTAGTAAGATTGTCTTCCAATACAAAGTTTCATCAAACCATAGATGTCATTGTGGTAGAAATTCCTAAAACATATGGACCCCTATCAAGAAGAGACTGGTCTACACTTTTTTATGGATATTTTTCCACTGATTGGCCTCATCTATGGATTCCCTATAATGGAAAACACAATCAGATAAGAGATGATAGGGAGATATACATGATGCATGTAGTTACATATCTTAATGATTTGAGTGAGCCAATAATTTTCAATCAATCAATACTGGGTGACACAGACCACACCCTCTGCCTCAACAAAGGCCCCTGCGTTGACCTACCGGTCTTAAGGATCGTTCTAATTTTACCCTCGAGCCGGAGTGGATCCTATGATTCTCCACTGGAATCTCCTTTGAAATTGACCCATAGGTATTTTTGGCTCCTCTCAGCCTTTAGGCTCGATCCCTTCTTCGTTCACAACATAAAGTCACAATCGGGTTTCGGGGTTTCGCAATCCTCGATGTCGCAAACACTTGCTTCCTCGAATTCCTGATATCCGATATCCTGATGCACTCCCTTTGTGCTTCTAGCTCTCCTAGCTATGCCCCTAATCCATGCGACCTTCTCTTATATGACCGCAGTCTCGCCTTTTATCGGGATTCGGGGTTTCGAAAGTCGAAATGTATTAAACCTCTTGTCCACGGGATCCCCGATTTCTCGATTCTCGGTTTCCCGATTAAGGACTATTTATTTCGGGAAATTTCCCGAGAGATTCGATCTTGGCCATGCATCCTTAAGGATGGACGATCCTCGCCACTTCGGGGTTTTCACCATGAAAATTCCCGATACCTCGTTCTGATGAGATGACATCAACTGGGTCCTACACGAAACTCTCTTTCCTTTTGGAAAATCGGACTTCGCGATTCCAAAATGCAAGTCCTCCTTGTCTCCAAGACTCATGAAATGTTGATCCCCAACTTTCTTTAGATCTACGACACACGTCCCAAGTGGATTGGTGGCTCCAATCGCTTACAGGGTTTCCAACATGGCTTTTCCCGATCTCTTGCTCGCAGAACTTTTGATTTCACGAATGAAGAAATTCTGATGGCCACACCTCTTGTCGAAACTTTCCTCCTCCTGTTCACGAACTTAACCCTTTTGCAACTCCCAGCTAATCCAACGGATGACGAGAATCTATGCGAAGATTCTACGGTCCACAATCCCCTGAGCTTGAACTCTGGATGCAGTCGTAACCTCCTCACTTCTCTGGAAGATCTTATGGCTAGCGGGATTTTGCTAATCCTTCCCACAGATTATTGACCGTTGATCTCTTCCCTTTGATAATTTCTCTGAATGATCTGAGTGTTCTTCCCCAACTTCTCTGCCACGCGTAAACTTACGATGCCTTTCTTAACACTTCTAGTTGAAACTTCTTTGCACTATCCTTAAATGGATTAGAAGGCCTTATCCCTCCTGAGCTTTCTCCCAACTCAAATTCTTAGAGGGGAGTCTCACGCGCACTCCTTGCGGCAACTCTCAGACACTTCCAAGTGCTGAATACCTTCGACTTTGCGCACTCCTGCAGTAGTAGTCTCTCACACCTTACTCAGGTTCACAACCTTGAGACTTTACTTTGCCTACACACTCCTTGCACGGATCCTGTGCCCAACTGCACTTCTGCAGAAATGAGAACAAATGCTACCTATCTGAACCCTCTGTCAATGCACTCCTTCCAGACACTTTGACTGCACTCCTTGTAGGAATTCTTTCTCAGATAGAGAAACAATTGAAACTCATTCCCTCTTCCTTTCATAATTTGACTTAGAACATGAAATCATATACACAACATATCAAAGCAAATGTATAACAGGAAGCAAACATTCATGAGCATATCGTTCAACATCAATACACAGAGAACAAACAAAAACCATGAATTTGAATCAACCTCTTTCTATTAATCCAAATATCTGTACATGGGTGTTCTTACACATCTCTCTGCATGCTCTTACCCTTCCTTCTCCCTGATAATGATACAATACACAATGAGGGTGTCTATATCCCATTTCCCTCTTGCGCCCTAAAACTGTCTAATCTAGAATTCAATTCTATCTATCTGCATTAACTACTTTAAATGCCTCCTACCTACTAAAGACGAGAGCGAATCGCTAAAGGTATGGTTACATTACACAAGTGCGTCTCTTCTTAAATGACTTCATTTAAGATGGTGCATCAATCCAAGGGAATTTTAAAAATAAAATAAAATTGGGCTGGCGCTTTCCAGCTATCCATCGTCTTTCGCGCTAGCTCGCTTGATGTGGGAGATGCTCCTGCATCATACTCCCTCGCTTGAAAAATTTCATGGGCTCTTTTCCATGAGCTCCTGCACAGTTTGTCCATGCTTCTGTATCTCCATTTTGTTCTCCCAGCTGGCATCTTCAACTGGATGTCCCTTCCACTTGACCAAGTATTCAAAGTATTGTTTTCTTCTAGTCTTGTTGCGAATTCTTTTATCCAGTATGTGTTCCATATGTGGCTTCTTTGCAACTGGCATCTGCTTTTTCCATTGGATGATTGGTTTCTCATCACTTGTTCCTGCTTCCTCAACTTTGTATGGGTACAAATCGAAGACATTGAATATCGGGGAAATTCCAATCCCATCGGGTAATTCAATCTCATAAGAATTTGCCCCAATTTTCCTCAAGACCCTACATGGCCCGATTTTATTCATATTCAACTTACTATATGTTCCTCTTGGGAACCTTTCTTTCCTCAAGTGTGCCAGAACTAGATCACCAACCTCAAACTGAAGTTGTCTTCTATGCTGATCTGCTCTTTTCTTATACTCCTAGCTTGAATTTTGCAATCACTCCTTCACCTGGCTGTGAAGTTATTTCATCGCCTCTACGAAATCTTCTGCACTAGCGCTCCTAGTCGCAGTCTATTCTGAATCTCTTAGTTCAGAAATTCCTCTCGGTTGCATGCCATAAACAACCTGAAATGGACTTTGTCCCGTGCTCTTATTAACTGAGTCATTATAAGAAAACTCTGCCTGTGGTAATATGTTGTCCCACTGGCTGTGGTGTTCTGTCACCAGGCTTCTCAGTAAGTCTCCTAGATTTTTGTTTACCACTTCTGTCTGTCCATCCGTCTGAGGATGATAAACTGAACTGATGACAAGTTATTTCCCAGATTCTTCCATAAGGTCCTCCAAAAATTCCCTATGAATTTTGTATCTCGATCCGAAACCATGCTTCTTGGTAAGCCATGAAGTCGAACGACCTCTCTGGAAAACAAGTTCGCAATATGAGTTGCATCACTGGTCTTTTGACATGGAATGAAGTGTGCCATTTTGGAAAATCTATCCACCACCACAAAGATTGAATCAACACCTCTTTGTGTTCTTGGCCACCCCAATACAAAATCCATGCTAATTATGTCCCACGGCCTCTCTGGTATGGGCAATGGTTGATAGAATCCTGCATTTTGCTTCCTTCCCTTCGAATGCTGGCAAATTATACACCCGTCCACAAATATTTTGACGTCTGCTCGCATTCCTGGCCAAAAATATGACTCGTTCAACTTTGCAAAGGTCTTGTCATGACCAAAGTGCCCTACCAATCCTCCACTGTGTTTTTCCTTCAACAAATTTTCCCTCATGGAGCATTTCGGAATGCACAGTTGATTACCTCTGAACAATAATCCTTCCTGGATCATATAATCCATCCATGGGCTTCTGTATCTGAGAATGGGATTCTCAACTACTTCATACACCTCCTTAAAATCCTAATCATCAGCGTACATGTTCCTGAGATCATCAAAACCCAATGTTTTGACTCTGAACTCCTGCAACAACAAACACTTCCTGCTCAAAGCATCAACAACTTTGTTAGCAGTACCAGAAATATGTTTAATCACAAAATTGAAATTTTGCATATATTCAACCCATTTGACATGTCTTTGATTCAACTTTTCCTGTTGAGTCACAAACTGCAGTGCATGATTGTCATTGTATAAGATAAACTCTTTGGGAATTAAGTAATGCCTCCATTTATTCAATGCCTGTATGATAGCATAAAACTCCTTGTTATAAGTGGAGTACTTCGCTTTCACCTCATTCAGCTTCTCGCTGAAGTATTCTATTGGCCTGTCTTCTTGACTTAAGACTGCCCCTATTGCAAATTCACTTGCATCGCATTTCACTTGAAATGTCTTTTGGAAATCCGGCAACACCAAAATTGGTTGTTCCATGATTTTCTCCTTCAATAGATTAAAACTCTTCTCAGCCTCTTCTATCCAGTGAAAAGCTTTGTGTCTTTTCTTCACTGTATCCATCATCAGTGCACTAATTCCACTGAAATTCCTGATGAACTTCTGGTAGAAACTAGCTAACCCGTGAAAACTTCTCACCTCAAATATGTTCTTTGGTGATGGCCAATTCTTGATCACTTCCACCTTATTCAGATCCATCCTTAATTTGTCTGCAGAAATAACAAATCCCAAGTAAATGAGTTCTGTCTTCATGAATGAGGATTTCTTCATGTTTATGAGCAACTTCTCTTGCTGTAATCTCTTCATCATTGTAGCCAAATGCTTCAATAGCTCTGCTACTATGTTACTGAAAACCAGTATGTCATCTAAATACACAATGAAAAATTTTCCGATGAAATCCTTCAGGACTTCGTTCATCAACCTCATGAAGGTACTTGGCGCATTTGTTAAGCCAAATGGCATAACAAGCCATTCATACAACCCTTCATTTGTTTTGAATGTTGTCTTCCATTCATCACATTCTCTCATGTGAATCTGGTGATAACCACTTTTCAAATCAATATTTGAAAAATATTTTTCTCCACTTAAGAAATCCATCAAATCATCCATCCTCGACAATGGAAATCTGTACCTGATGGTTATCTTGTTAGTTTCTCTTGAATCAGTACACATCCTCCAGCCTCTGTCTTTCTTTGGACTGAGTGCTGTCGGAACAACACATGGACTCAAGCTTTCTCTGACCAAACCTTTGTCCAACAAATCCTGGACTTGCCTTTTAACCTCTTCATTCTCTTGCGGCATAAATCTGTACGCAGCTTTGTTTGGCAAACTAGCTCCTGGTATGAGATCAATATGGTGACTTACACTTTTGATCGGTGGCAATGAACAAGGTAATTCGTCCACTACTATGTCAGCGAACTCTTCTAGTAGTTCCTGAATTTCTTCTGGTAAATCGTCCACTCTTGTGCTGGTCAAAACAATCTTCGGTTTCCTGACCATAAAGAATTGTGGTTCCTCCTTCTTCTTAACCTCATTAAGGAGTTCCTTCCCACTCATGAGAAGTACAGTGTTGCTTACTTCAAGTTTCATCTCCTTATCTTTAATTGGAAGTAACATATGTGTCCTCCCATTCTTCTCTAAGGTGTATGTGTTCATTCTCCCATCATGAATCACATTTCTATCATATTGCCATGGTCTTCCCAGCAATAGATGACAAACATCCATAGGAATAACATCACATAATATATTATCATTATATCCTCCTATCTTAAATTCAACTAAACACTGTTTAGTAACATTTACCTGATGTCCCTTTTGTAGCCATGAAACTCTATATGGACTTGGATGTTCACTCGTCTCCAACTCTATCTTTTCTACCATCTCTGTCGAAACAAGATTATCCATGCTACCACTGTCCACAATGACCTTGCATACCCTGTCCTTGGTCTTGCAAGCAGTCCTGAAAAGTCTAGTCCTTTGGACTGAACTCTCCACCTCCTTCTCAGGTGTCAAAAGGAATTTTCGCATCATCAGTGATCTTCCGCCTTCAACATCTTCTGCATCAACATCTCGCCTCTATGCCTCGGTGATGTGAGTTTCTCCTCCTTCTTTCTTCTTATCTGGACACTCGTAAGACTTGTGCCCATTCTTTCCACATGTGAAACATTTTATCACTCCACCTCTTCCTCTTCCTCTACCTTTGGTACGAGGAAAAGTATTATTATCAGCATAATCTCCTCTCTGATCTGTATGCTTCCCTCTCTATTCATCATATTTCCCTCATTGTGAGATGCCACCTCTCTCAGTTCATTTGTATTTAGGCTCAGACCCGAACTTCCAATCCTCCTTGGGCTTCTGATATTTGTCTTGGGCAACTGATTTGCCTCTGGGATGACTTCTGCCTCAACCTCTTTGACTTTTCTTTCATCTTAGCTTTTCTTCTGCTTTAAGAGCCATCTGATAAGCATATTCCACCGTCCGGATGGTTACCATGCTCATCTCATCCTGAATCTCATATCTTAGGCCATTCATATACCTGGCTACTTTTTCATCATTGCTTTCACGATGACTTGCTCTGATATTCAACCTGTAAAATTCCTTAGTATGTTCCTTCACTGACATCAGCTTCTGCATTCTCTTGAACAGAGTAATCTGATAATCCCTAGGGATGAATTTTTCCTTCATCTTTGCAATCATCCTGTCCCAGCTCTTAATTTTTTGCTTTCCTTGGCAACGCCTGTCCGCTTGTAGTTCATCCCACCACAATGCTGCATGTCCTTTTAATCTCGTGATGGCATGATTGACCTTCCTATCCTCTTCAACATCTTCATAGTCAAAGTAGGTGTCTATATCTCTAATCTAGTCTAGAAGCTCTTCTACATCCAAATTTCCCTCATAAACTGGAATATCCATTTTCGCCTTTGCACCCATTCTTGCAATAGCTTTAAGCAAGCGCTCATTTGATACATCTTCTGCTGTGACTTCTTCTTCTTCATGTCCAACATCATCTTCATTTTCGGACTCACTGATATCTCCTACATCAGCTGTGCATTTTTTTCTTATCTCCATGTCCACAAGTCTGGCGCGTATGTTATGAAGATCTCTTTCTACTTTTGTATTCTGCACCTGTCTACTCCTTCCTCTGGACATCTCCCTTTCCTCCTCTGGATCAAGTGAGTGTCTATCTCTTCTCCTTAGCGGCATGGTGAATATTCCTTCTCCCTTCTACAGAAAGAAAAGAAGCTTTTCTATGCTTTGATACCAAACTTGACGCAGACCGCACCCTCTACCTCAGCAAAGGCCCCTGCGCTAACCTCCCGGTCTTAAGGATTGTTCTAATTTTAACCTCAAGATGGAGTGGCTCCTGCGATTATCCACTAGAATATCATTTGAAATTGACCCACAGGTCTTTTCATCTCCTCTCAGCCTTTAGGCCCGATCCCTTCTTCGTTCACAATAGAAAGTCACAATCGGGTTTCGGGGTTTCACAATCCTCGATGTCGCAAACACTTGCTTCCTCGAATTCCCGATCTCCGATATCCCGATGCACTCCCTTTGTGCTTCTAGCCCTCCTGGCTATGCCCCTAATCCATGCGACCTTCTCTTATATGACTGCAGTCTCGCTTCTTATCGGGATTCGGGGTTTCGAAATTCAAAATGTATTAAACCTCTTGTTCACGGGATCCCCGATTTCCCAATTGTCGGTTTCCCGATTAAGGACTATTTATTTTGGGAAATTTCCCGAGAGCTTCGATCTTGGCCACGCGTCCTTAAGGATGGACGGTCCTAGCCACTTCGAGGTTTTCACCGTGAAAATTCCTGATACCTCGTTCTGATGAGATGATGTCAACTGGGTCCCACACGAAACTCTCTTTCCTTTCGAAAAATCGAACTTCACGATTCTGAAATGCAAGTCCTCCTTGTCTCAAGGACTCACAAAATGTTGATCCCCGACTTTCTTTGGATCTCCGACATGTGTCCCAAGTGGATGGATGGCTCCGATCGCTTACGGGGTTTCCAACATGGCTTTTCCCGATCTCTTTCTCGCAGAGCTTCCGATTTCATGAATGACGAAATTTCGATGGCCACGCCTCTCTTTGGAACTTTCCTCCTCCCATTCACGAACTTAACCCTTGTGCAAATCCCAACTAATCCAACGGATGATGAGCATCTATGTGAAGATCCTACGATTCACAATCAACTGAGCTTGAACTCCGGATGCAGCCGTAACCTCCTCACTTCTCTTGCAGATCTAACGGCTGGTGGGATTTTGCTAATCCTTCCCACAAATTCTTTACCATTGATATGTTCCCTTTGATAATTTCTCCGAATGATCTGAGTGTTCTTCCCCAACTTCTCTGCCACGCGCAAACTTACGACGCCTTTCTTAACACTTTCATTTGCAACTTCTCTGCACTATCCTTAAATGGATTAGAAGGCCTTATTCCTCCTGAGCTTTCTCCCAACTCAAAGTCTTAGAGGAGATTCTCACGCACACTCCTTGCGGCAACTCTCAGACACTTCCAAGTGCTGAATACCTTCGACTCTGCGCACTCTTGCAGCAACAGTCTCTCACACCTTACTCAGGTTCGCAACCCTGAGACTTTACTTTGCCTACGCATTCCTTGCACGACTGCTGTGCCCAACTGCACTTCTGTGGAAATGAGAACAAATGCTACCTATCTGAACCCTCTGTGAACGCACTCTTTCCAGACACTTCGACTGCACTCCTTGTAGGAATTCTTGCTCAGATAGAGAAACAATTGAAACTCATTCCCTCTTCCTTTCAGACTTTAACTTAGAACATGAAATCATATACACAACATATCAAAGCAAATGTATAACAGGAAGCAAACATTCATGAGCATATCATTCAACATCAATACACAGAGAACAAACAAAAACCATGAATTTGAATCAACCTCTTTCTATTAATCCAAATATCTGTACATGGGTGTTCTTACACAGCTCTCTGCATGCTCTTGCTCTTCCTTCTCCCTGATAATGATACAATACACAATGAGGGTGTCTATATCCCATTTCCCTCTTGCACTCTAAAACTGTTTAATCTAGAATTCAATTCTATCTACCTGCATTAACTACTTTAAATGCCTCCTACCTACTAAGGATGAGAGAGAATCACTCAAGGTCCGGTTACATTACACAAGTGCCTCTCTTCTTAAATGACTTCATTTAAGATGGAACATCAATCCAAGGGAATTTTCAAAAAAAAATAAATTGGGCTGGCGCTTTCCAGCTGTCCATCGTCTTCTGTGCTGGCTTGCTTGATGTGGGAGATGCTCCTGCATCACTGGGTAATTACTTGGACACTTTATTTGGAGATTTCAATGTTGAAATATCCCCACATGAAGAATCACACATGCAATATGAAATCCTTCATTGCACTCAGATTGATGATATTGACTATAATATAATAGGTGGGAAAGATACTAACCTCGATGTACAGAATAATCTAGTTGTAAATACTAATTCTAATATACAAACTAATCTAGTTGTAAAGACTAATTCTGATGTGCATACTGACCTAGATGTAAATACTAAATTAAATATAGAAACTAGGAAGGTAAGAATAGCTTGATAGCTTGTAGACTTGAATTTCAACGTACTAACAATATTTTTGAATATGAGACCCTAATTCAAGGACTATGAAAATAAATTGATCCAAAATTTAAGTTGTTGAAAGTGTTTGGTGACTTTGAAATTGTCACAAGATAGGCAAGAAATACTATACATTGCATTTCTAGTCATCTAAAACACTACCAGTAAGAGGTACATGATCTAGTTAAGAACTTTGATGCTTTTAATATTGGTCCTATTTCTCAGTCTATGAATTATGATGTTGAAATTTTAGCTAATGTTGAAATTAAGTGTTGGTTGCATTCTGAAATACTAGGGAGGTAAGAATAGATTGATAGCTTGTAGACTTGAATTTCAATGTACTAACAATATTTTTGAATATGAGACCCTAATTCAAGGACTATGAAAATAAATTGATCCAAAATTTAAGTTGTTGAAAGTGTTTGGTGACTTTGAAATTGTCACAAGATACGCAAGAAATACTATACATTGCATTTCTAGTCATCTGAAACACTACCAGTAAGAGGTACACGATCTAGTTAAGAACTTTGATGCTTTTAATATTGGTCCTATTTCTCAGTCTATGAATTATGATGTTGAAATTTTAGCTAATGTTGCTTCTAAGCTAATTCCATTAGAGGGTATAATTCCTGACATTGTTTTTTGTGGAATTGTTATACAGGCCTTCAATACCTGACAATATAACAAATTGGAGGGATTTTGAAGATGATAAACAGATCATCAAATTCTTACATATGAAATACACCTTTAGATATTCGACCATTGATAAACTCCAACATGACCATGATCTGAACTATCAGACAAAATTTATCATAGAACAATCAGCTGAGGGAAAAAGAAGCCTAGTGAATGGCATTCCAAAGCCTGTGGTGAGGATAGAAACATTGTATGATTTACATGATAAATTAAAAAAGATAACGAACTATAATACCAACAAATCATCCATGCAATATGAGGTGATCAATTTGGGAACTAATACCAATTCTCAGACTGTCAACCTTGGTACAAATTGTTTTCCTACATAAAACAATGTGTTCATAAGATTATTTAGATAATACAAGGATATATTTTCCTAGACATATGATGGTATAAGAACATTTGATACCAATATAATTCAACATATTATACCAATTAATCCTAACACCAAACCTTTTCAACATAATTTGAGGAAAATGCATCCAAACTTAGAACCTCTGGTGAAAGGAGAATTGAATAATATTTTGGATGCCAATATTATATTTGTTGTCAGGAATACACAATGGATAACCAATATAGTATCTATCAGGAAGAAAAACGGACATATCAGGTTATGTGTAGACTTCAGAAAATTAAACAAAGCCTTTGAGAAATATAACTACCTTGTTCCTCCCATGGAGTAGATCTTACAATGTGTCTCTTGATATGAGATGTTATCCCTCATATATGGTTTCTCATGATATAATCAAGTCCCAGTTTCCCATGATGATGAGTTGAAGACTGCATTCATGATCAAATGGGTAACTTATTCCTACAAGAAAAATCCTGTTGGATTGATAAATGCATGAGAAACTTTCTAGAGAGATATGAACATAGCATTCAAAGGGATAATTGGTAATTTTGTTGTGTTTTATCTTCATGATGTCACCGTGTTTTCTAAAAATAGAAGAGAGAATTCCCATCACTTAAAGCAAGGTTTTGATAGATGTAGAAGTTATGGTATCTCTCTCAATCCCATGAATTTCATCTTTGTTGTAGATGAAGGAAAGATACTAGGGTTTGTTGTTTCCAAAGTAGGAATAATGATAGAGCCAAAAAAAATAGAAGCTATGTCTAAGATGTTTTTGCCTCATAACAAAAATTCTATGCAATTTGTCCTTGGAAAAATGAATTTTGTGTGTAGATTTGTTTCCAGTTTCTCTGAAACTGTGAATCCCCAACTAGATATGATAAAGAAAAAAACTAAGTTCAAATGGATTCCCGAGGAAAATGAATCCTTCACTCGGATTATAGAGGAAATAGAAAAATCCCTAGCCTTATTGAGTCATGACTTCAATAAATATTTCATCTTGTATACCTTCACTTTTGACATAGTATTTCCATTTGTTCTCACCTTGAATAATTATGAAGGAAATGAATTTTGAATTGAATTCATGAGTGCAGGGTTGCAAGGGGTAGGGATTAACTATCCTAAAGGATATATCTAACCATATGAAAATTTCAAAGTATTTAAACACTTCAGAACCTACCTGCTCAAATCCATAATCAAAGCAGTGGTGCCTTACTCTATAGAGAGAAATCTATTGGTACAAAAAGATTTGGGAGAAAAGAGAGCCCATTAGATGACTTCCTTGTAGGAGTATGACCTTGATATAAATCCTTTCAAGAGAGTAAAAGGGAAAGGACATTGCCATCTTCCATAAAGGTCACTACTACATATGGGCAGATTATTCCATGAAATTTTTCCATGCTTCCACTAGTTTCATATTTTTTTTAAACAGGGCGGGATTTTCATTGCTATTGCCACAAAAGTTTGTCACAATATCGACGAAAATCTTAATTTAACCTAGTCAGGATTTTCATCACTATATCGACAAACTTTCGTGGCAATAGCGACGAAATTTTTGTCTATCTCATTGGTCGGTGTTAACAGCTAGTTGACTATTTTATCTATATATACGTGACTTTAAGAGACTTTGCGACACAATTGCTATAGTTGTGACACTGTTCTTGGCTTTTGTTTGAGCTGTTTATTTTTTCCGTCACCCACCAGTTGAACAAATCTAATTCTCGATCTACATAGCTTGGATTTTGAACTTGCAAGGTTAGTATGTTATTTTTTATTGATGTACTCATTTAACTTGTAATTTTTTTTTTCAAATGTCCAAATTGCATTTAGCTTATTTTTTCCTTGATAATATATTTATATAATATGTGTAGTTATACCATATTTCATGGCTTTGGTTTTTGGATATAGTTAGTATATTCTATGGAAAAGGGTATGTGGATTCCATAATATTCTAGGTTTATGGAATCCACATACCCTTTTCCCTTCAATTGTAGCTATAATATCTCTCTCTTTTCATTGATAAATATATGGAATTGCTCTTGAAACTCAACCCTAATCGGTGAAATGATAGTAATTGATTACTATATTCCCTGCTTTAGCAGGGACTAATAAGATACATAAACACTAACCCTAAACTTATGTTAGGTGTATATGTCGTTATTATATAAAGAAAACATTTGACACATATGACCTTATTATAAAGATGCTATCTATGTCATCATGATGTTGATCCTCTACACATATGATCACCTTATTATAAAGATGTTGACCTTATTATAAAGATTTAGGTCACTATAAATAAACATATCATAATCGAAAGGAGTAGCCAAAATATAAAAAATTGACAACTTAATGTTTGGTATGGTGTAGGTAAGACAATTAATTGTTAGGACAAGGATTTGTCACAATGAACAAAAATGACAGGAAGCTTGCTCGGTTAAGAGCGGCATTAGAGGCGAGGGGTGATGGAAAATGTTATTTCCCTTGATATGATTGCAGAGGCTTGAAAAATAGAAGACTTTTAATAACAACAGCCCAAAAAAATTGTAGGGAGAAGGGGCACACCGAAGGGGGTAATGAATATAGTCCCTTGGTAAGAGGATTCAATATTTAACATATTCTCTGTAATAATCAGTATGTCATGAATTTTAGTAATATTTCTTATTGGGATTTTTATATTTTCTATACACACTAACTTTTCTATGTTTTTTTTAAATATATATAGATGATTCCCCCAAAGTGTCGACCTCCAAAGAGTTATTTGTCAAGTACTAGAAAAAATACTACTTTACATGGAGATGAACTTCGAGATCAGAATATTGAAGCTTCTGATCAAGTTATTAATGATGATATGGATGGAGATAACGTTAGTGATTCAAATCAGGAATATGAGATACATAGATTGATCCAAGACACATTTTCTCCAATGGATGAGGACAACCAAGATGATAGTCATGTTGTTGATCCTTTACTCAAGAAGTCACGTCAACCTCTTTATGAAGGCTCAACATTAAATCTTTTATTTGCTATATTGTTGTTGGTGAACCTGAAGGTTTTGAATGGTTTATCAAACACATGTCTCACACATATACTAAGGTATTTAATTTGTTAATTATTTATGCTTGCATGTTCACAAATACTTACAAGGTTCAATTTATTCCTATATTGCTATTGTTTTCTAATTTGTAAATTTGTATATTGGATGATATATTGATGATCAATATTGTTTACATTGACTTATTGTTTAGATTTTTGTATATTGTTCGGTGATGTTCTATTACTGACGTCAAATATTTTTCCACGCACATATCGAGAAATATCCGTGATTATGAAAGAAATTGGAATGGACTATCAGGCTATTGATGCATGTCCTAATGATCATATCATATATTATGGACAATATGCATTAGAAAATGAATGCACACAATGTCAAATTAGTAGATATCGAACTAATAAAGCATCAAAGAAGGTGTCTCACAAAGTTCTTCGTTATATTCCGATAATTCCACATTTTCAGCGGTTGTTCAGGTGCCAAAGTATAGCACAGTTTATGGATTTCCATGCAAAGAATAGAAGTTGAGATGATGTTCTTTGAATGCCTGCAGATGGTTCTGCATTGAACTACATCGAAAAAAAGTGGCCAATTTTTAAAGAAGAACCTCATAATGTTAGACTTTCATTTGCAGATGATGGTGTCAATCCATTTGGAGAGCTTCGTTCTACGTACTCAGTGTGGCCTGTTTTTGTTATAAACAATAACCTTCCTCCTTGGATGTCAATCAAGAGAGAGCACACAATGTTGGCAATGATTGTTCCAAGTATTTAATTATCTTTTATTTGCTTTAAATCATGACAAAATATTTCATTTCTTTGTTTCATGCATGGTAATTATTTCTTTTATATATCACGACATCTAGATAAGTATAATTAATCATGCATTAGGTTGACCCAATCAGGTAGGTACTAGGTTAAATATATGAACGTATATATTGAGCCTCTCATCGATGAGTTGTTGAAGTTATGGGTTGGCATCACTATGTATGACATCTCTAGACCAATAGGGCAAAGACGATTTCAATTCCATGGAATACTATCATGGACAATTCATGAAGCTCTTGGGTTAACACATTTTTGTGGTATATTAATGTTACTTTATTTTTGTGATTTAATATTATATATCTTTTTAAAAAAAATCATGCATTATTTTTAATTGTAACTCTAATTTAACGCTACATTTATTCATATATCTTGTAGGTCTTCAAACAAAGGGTAAATTTGCATGCCCAGTTTGTGGTCCTAGGATAAAATCTCATCGTTCAAGGAGTTTAGAAAAGGAAGTGTTTGATGAGTATAGGCACTTTTTGCCTAAGAGCCATAGTTATCGAACTACAGACAAAGCAAAGTTCAATGGTAAAGAAGAAAATAGAAAAAAACCACGAAGAATGACACCTTGCCTATGGAAGTTGGAATATATTAGAAATCGTCAAGGTACACAAATTGTTTATGTATGACCTATTATATAAATCTTTGGTTAATTTCATTAGTATTAATTTCATTTTGTCCCATTAATTAGTGTTAATTTCAATTTTTTGATGTTTCATGAATGTCGTTAAGGCATGGATGGGCTTCCACGAGGAATGAAAAGTTACTCGATGCAATTCAGTAGATTTCCATACTACGAGCACCTACAAATATTTCATTTGTTTGATACAATGCATATCGGGAAGAACATAACATAATTGTTATGGTGAATATTAGATGGAAGGGCTGACAAAGAGAGAATTAGAAAGATTTGTTGTGACATCCGAGAAGCTAATCACACCTTGCAAAGTGTTATTATTAATTTTAATGGCGATGGTCATGAACAAAATACTAGTCTTCCTTGGTTATTGACGGAGCAACAAAGCAATATTGTAAAATAGGTCAATCGAAAAATTAGGTTTTCGACGAGGTTTTCGTCGAACATACAAAATATCTTAACTAAAAAAGGTGATTTTGGCGGGGTTAAAACACATGACTGGCATACATTTATTAAGGTAATTAGTAGGTTATAATATATTTTATTATTGGTATGCATTTTTTGGAAACAAATAATAATTATTTGTTTTTTGTTACAGTATGTCCTACCTTTATCTCTCCCAGATGACTTTGACAACAACATAAAACAAATTATTTATGTACTTGGAAAATACATGAGGTAAGTATTGTTTTATAAGGAAAATGTACTTCTTATGTGATTTGTATTGGAACTTATATTTGACATATCATCTTTTATCTGCAAATTTTTGTATACCTTGATATGTTTTTATTGCATTGACATTTGTAGGTGGCTATCATCAAAAGAAATCCATAAAGAAAATATAAGGTATTGGAAGAGAGAAATTCCCCGACTAATGTGTCAAATGCAATAGTATCTACCTCCAGCATTTTTCAATGCACAAGAACACTACCTCATACACCAAGTTGAGGAGATTGAATTATGTGGACCAATACACACAAGGTCGATGTGGATGGTGGAGAGGCAGTTGAAGTCACTGAAGGCTTTTGTTAGACAAAGAGCACGTCCGGAGGGTTCTATGGTTGAGGGATATATGGTATATCAATGCATTGTGTATATTAGTCAATATATACCTAGATTAGTAGAAAATATGAATGTGCCTCGCATTTGGCATCTCAACTCCATCAACAAATTTGAAGGGGAGGTCCTATTGGGGAAAGGTAAAATGAGGAAGGTGAAAGGTAATTATTAGATCATGTTGATGTAGATTTAATATATTACACATCCTTTTAAATTATTCATTTATTAAAAATAACTAATTAATGATATTAAATTTTTATGCTATCATATAGTTTCTCGAGAGTGGGATGCTTTACATTTATACATTGCAAACAACCTTGATTGGATGGAGCATTGGATACAATATACTGAAGAATACTTCGATAGTTTATCTTGGGAAGGGGTGAGTCAGATGATTAAAACAACGCATCGTCATCGAGATCAATTTCCTGATCTTACATCAAGGGAAGTTGATTTGGCCTTTGGTTTAAAAGATAAACAGGCAAGTTAAATTTGTTACCCACATTTTCCTAGTTTTTTCCCAATTTTTCAATGTATTTGGTTTGTTTAATTATTGAAATATATATATATATATATATAGTAAGTCCTATATGAGGATTA
>ML799063.1:20719-32750 GCA_009831015.1 Picea engelmannii | reverse complement strand
ATGATCCTTGGGGCCTAAGCCATGAATTGACGATGAAGATCTAAGGATTTAGTCCCTAATACATGATTCTTCCTTGAACAAGGGAAGTACACCTTGAAGATTATGAAGATATTTTATGGTACATAAGGGAGAAATGGTTGAGGTTTATGTTCCTTCATGTTCATAGGAAATAACCATTCATTTAAATCCCCTAGAGGAGGGGAAGTTAAAGGAAAAGGAGGAGTAGCTTGGTTTGGTGGAAAACACATTCCTTGCAAAGAGGGAGTGTAGTTATTTTTGGTTACTCCAAACTCATCATCCATTCTCATTCAACTATATGGGCACTTAATGAATAGACAAGATGGAATTGAGTTGATTTATCATGTTTAAATTGCATTTCCATACCTATTTATGGACCTAGGTTAGGGATGGGACTTTACCTTATTGTAACTCACTCCTTCTCTTACTATATAAAATGGAGGCACACATTGCTTCAATATTATTAACAAGAATATAAAGGAGAAACTATAGAGAGAATGTAACCACTTGTTTCTTATTCTTCATTTGGGTTGATGTAGCTTTTGGAGAATGAAGAGAAACTAGGGTTCAATAGCATGGGGTTTCCTAGTTGGTGTTCATTATGCTTATGAGAAGCTTCACTTGCGATACTATATAATGGTTTTACATTTTCAATTTGGGATGAGCTAAATTGTTGTGAGGTAAATCTATGCCTGGGATGAGCTAAACGGTTTTGCATGTCTAATTTGGGATGAGTTGATTCATTGTAATATAATAATCTTTCATGTGAAATCGAAAGAGATGTGTTTATTGTCCCAAATATGTTGCATGTTTGATCTTTGGGTGAATTTGTTGTTGATTTATCAAGTTGATTTAATGAATAGACAAGATGGAAATGAGTTGATTTATCATGTTTAAATTTCATTTCCATACCTATTTATGGACCTAGGTTAGGGATGGGACTTTACCTTTATTGTAACTGACTCCTTCTCTTACTATATAAAATGGAGGCACACATTGCTTCAATATTATTAACAATAATATAGAGGAGAAACTATAGAGAGAATGACGCAGCCCTCCTCAACCCGTGGATCGGAAGGTCACGTGCACAAGATATTTTATTTACCACTGGCCCGAAGAGCTTTGAAATGGCTCTTCTATTTCCCTTTCGGGAAATCTGCACCCACACGTAACTTTGAGAAATTCCCTTTATACTTCGGGAGATCGGAATTTGCACTTTCGCGAATCCGACGGTCGAGCACCTATCTCTCAAATCCCTGAAACCAGAGAACAGTCAACGCTGACCCTTCCTCTTTCTCTTTCGAACTTTTCCTTATCGCGATTTCGACAGTCGCGGTGTTAAGAAGCTTGTTCCCACGATTCCCGAAACCTGATTTCCCAAAATTTTGAAGCGCTCACAAGGTTGACCTTTCAATGCCCCTTTACTCCATTGGGACTTCGGACTTCGTGATATCGCGAATCCTAATGCAAATTTTTCGGGACTTCACCCCACGAAACCTCGAAACGGTCAACTAAATTTACTTCTTGTCGAGAGTGCGCCACCTGTCCACTCACTGATTCCTCTGTGGCCCGCACAATCCTTTTAGCCTTCAAGACTTCGTTTTTCATGATTTTGCGATTCCCGTTGCAAATTTTATGGGACTTCAACCTACGAAAACCCGATGTAGAAATCCACGTGTAAATCCAACGACCCTTGTGGCTTGGATCTACGGTCCTACTCCTCCTGAGCTTAGAACCTTTCGCAGCACTCGTTGTAACTCCCCTGCTCCTCTACGAGATTTAATCGCTCACGGGACTTCACAGTTTCTCCTCAGAGGATTCCGACTGTCCATTCTTCCTCTGAGAATCTGTCCTCCTACGGTCCCTCGTTACTACACTTTCCTTCAACCCTTTAAGGTATTTGGCCTTGTGTCTTCCTTCAACTCCTTCAAAGGTTCAAATCCTTCTGTGCTTTCCAGGACTCTGTGTCTTTTAGAAAAACCCTTGCATGCACTCCTTGCGGCAGACTTTCAAACACTTTCAAGTATTGAAATCCTTCCACTCTGTGCACACCTGCAGCAGTAGTCTCTCAATACTCCACTTAGGTCCACAGCCCTGAGACTTCACTCAGCCCGCGCACTCTTTGCACGGCTCCAGTGCCCAATTGCACTCCTATGGAAAGGGGAACAAAAGATTTCTCTCCTGAGCTTTTAGAGACAAACCTCTGAACACCTTGTCGATGCACTCCTTGCAGACAATTCAACTGCACTCCTTGCAGGAACTCTTGCTCAGATAGAGAAACAATTGAAACTCATTTCTCTTCCCTTTCCTCTCATATTTCAAACATTAAACAAGAAATCATTCATACATAGCATAAAAGCAATTTCATGACAGAAAGAGTAAAAACATTCATGAGCATAACATTCAAAGATGCATACACAGAGAATATGTGGACACCATGAGTCTGAATCACAACTTTCTTGTATTAATTCAGAACTTCTGTACATGGAGTCTGCTACACATTTCTCTCTGCTTCTCTTCTATGCTCTCCAGAATTATCTCATCTTCTAATGTTACAATACACAAATGAGGGTGTCTATATCTCGTTTCCCTCTTGCGCTCTAAAAACTGTCTAATCTAACATTCAATTCTATCTACTTGCATTTACTACTATAAATGCCTCCTACCTACTAAGGATGAGAGCAAATCGCTCAAGGTCCGTTTACATCATACAAGTGCACCCCCACTTGATGTTTTATTAATGGTTCAAGATATTTCAAAATTTGTGCTGGGCACTTTTCCAGCTGTCCGTTGTCTCTGCGCTGGCTCACTTGAGATGCTCCTCCATCATACTCCCTCACTTGAAAACTTTCATGGGTTCCTGTCCATGAGCTCGCACACTGTGCATCCATGCTTTTGGATCTCTGCTTCGCTCTCCCAGCTGGCATCTTGAACTGGATGGCCCTTCCACTTGACCAAATATTCAAAGTATTTCTTTCACCTGGTCTTCTTGCTCACTCTTTTGTCTAGTATGCGCTCCATCTGCGGTTTATCTACAACTGGCATCTGCTTTTTCCACTGGATCACTGGTTTCTCATCTCCTGTTCCTGTTTCCTCATCTTTATATGGGTACAAATCTGAGATATTGAATATCAGAGAAATTCCGATCCCATCGGGTAATTCAATCTCGTAAGCATTTGCCCCAAATTTCTTCAAGACCTTACACGGTCCGATTTTCTTCATCTTCAGCTTATTATATGTTCCTCTCGGGAACCTTTCCTTTCTCAAATGTGCCAAAACCAAATCACCAACATCGAACTGAAGTTGTCTTCTGTGCTGATCTGCTCTATGCTTATATTCATGGCTTGAATTTTGTAAATGCTCCTTCAGATGGTTGTGAAGTTCCTTCATCGCCTCTACGAAATCTTCTGCACTAGCACTCCTAATCGCAATCTGTTCTGGATCTCTCAGCTCATAAATTCCCCTTAGCTGCATGCCATAGACAACATGAAATGGACTCTTCCCTGTGCTTCTGTTAACCGAGTCGTTATAAGAAAATTTCGCCTGTGGTAATATGTTGTCCCACTGGCTGTGGTGTTCTGTCACCAGGCTTCTCAGCAAGTCTCCCAAACTTTGTTCACCACTTTCGTCTATCCATCTTTCTCAGGATGATAAGCCGAACTAAATGATAAGTTAGTTCCCAGCTTCTTCCATAAGGTCCTCCAA
This sequence comes from Picea engelmannii, assembly GCA_009831015.1. NCBI lineage: Eukaryota > Viridiplantae > Streptophyta > Pinopsida > Pinales > Pinaceae > Picea > Picea engelmannii. The sequence goes on along the minus strand of ML799063.1, from coordinate 29,027 downwards.
AAATGTCCTATGAACTTGGTGTCTCGATCCAAAACTATGCTTCTTGGTAAGCCATGAAGTTGAATGACTTCTTTGAAAAACAGATTCGCAATGTGAGTTGCGTCAATGGTCTTCTGACATGGAATGAAGTGTGCCATCTTGGAAAATCTATCCACCATCACAAATATTGAGTCAAAACCTCTTTGTGTTCTTGGCAACCCCAATATAAAATCCATGCTGATTGCATCCCACGACCTCTCAGGTATTGGCAATGGTTGATAAAACCCTTCATTCTACTTCCTTCCCTTCGAATGCTGGCAAATTCTGCATTCGTCCACGAATCTCTTGACGTCTGCTCGCATTCCCAGCCAAAAATATGACTCATTCAACCTTGCGAACGTCTTGTTGTGACCAAAGTGTCCTGCCAATCCTCCACTGTGTTTCTCCTTCAACAAGTTCTCCCTTATATAGCATTTCAGAATACACAGTTGATTACCTTTAAACAGTAATCCTTCCCGGATCATGTATTCTATCCCTTGGCTTCTATCTCTAAGAATTGGATTCTCAGCTGCTTTGTATGCCTTCTTAAAATCTTGATCATCTGCGTACATGTTCCTGAGGTCACCAAAACCCAATGTTTTGACCCTAAACTCCTGCAACAACAAACATTTCCTGCTCAAAGCATCAACAACTTTGTTAGCAGTACCAGAAATATGTTTAATCAAAAAGTGAAAATTTTCATGTACTCAACCCATTTGACATGTCTCTGATTCAACTTTTCCTGTTGAGTCACAAACTGCAGTGCATGATTGTCACTGTATAAGACAAACTCCTTCAGGATCAAGTAATGTCTCCATTTTTTCAATTCCTGTATGATAGCATAGAACTCCTTATCATAAGTGGAGTATTTCACTTTCGCTTCATTCAGCTTCTCGCTGAAGTATGCTATCGACCTGTCCTCTTGACTCAAGACTGCCCCTATTGCAAATCCACTTGCACCACATTTCACTTGAAATGTCTTTTGGAAATCTGGTAATACCAGAACTGGTTGTTCCGTAATCTTCCTTTTCAATAGATTAAAACTCTTCTTAGCCTCTTCTGTCCAACGAAAATATTTGTGTCTTTTTCTCACTGTATCTATCATTGGTGCACTAATTCCACTGAAATTCTTGATGAATTTTCGGTCGAAACTAGCGAATCCGTGAAAACTTCTCACCTCAAAAATATTTTTCGGTCGAAACATAACCCTTGCATGTCCCTTCAATCTTGTGACAACATGCTTGAATTTTTTGTCTTCCTCGACATCCTCATAGTCAAAGTATGTGTCTAGAGCTCTAATCCAGTCTAGAAGCTCCTTCACATCCAGATTTCCCTCATAAACTGGAATGTCCATTTTCTCTCTTGTACCCATTCTTGCAATAGCTCTGATCAAACGTTCGTTTGTTGCATCTTCGGCTGCAACTTCTTCTTCATGTTCGGCCTCAATTTAACTTTCAGAATCACTAAGATCCCCAGCACTAACTGTGCATCTCTTTGTCGTCTCCATGTCTTCAAGTCTAGCACGTAAATCACGCATTTCTTTTTCCATGGCTGGATCAGTCATCTGCTTACCTCTTCTTCTCGACATTTCCCTCTCCTCTGGTGGATCGGGTGTTTGTCTGTCACTTCTCCTTGGTGGAATGGTGAATTTATTTTTCTCTGCTATAGAAAGCAAAGAACCTTTCTATGCTCTGATACCAAACCTGACCCAGCCCTCCTCAACCCGCGGGTCGGAAGGTCACGTACACATGATCTTTTCTTTATCACTGGCCCGAAGAGCTTTGAAATGGCTCTTCTATTTCCCTTTCGGGAAATCTGCACCCATACATAACTTTGAGAAATCCCCTTTATACTTCGGGATATCAGACTTCGACCTTTCGCGAATTTGACGGTCGAGCGCCTGTCTCTCAAATCCCCGAAACCCAAGAACAATCAACGCTGACCCTTCCTCTTTCTCTTTCGGACTTTTCCTTATGACGATTTCGATGGTTGCAGTGTCAAGAAGCTTGTTCCCATGATTCCCGAAACCCGATTTTCCGAAATTCCAAAGTGCTCACAAGGTTGACCTTTCAACGCCCCTTTACTCCATCAGGACTTCAGACTTCATGATATCACGAATCCTAATGCAAAGGTTTCGGGACTTCACCCCACGAAACTCCGAAACGATCAACTAAATTTACTTCTTGTCGAGAGTGTGCCACCTGTCCACTCGCTGACTCCTCTGTGGCCCACACAATCCTTTTAGCCTTCGAGACTTCACGTTTCACGATTTAGCGATTCCCATTGCAAAGTTTACAGGACTTCAACCTACGAAAACCCGATATAGAAATCCACGTGTAAATCCAATAACCCTTGTGACTTGGATCTATGGTCCTACTCCTCCTGAGCTTAGAACCTTTCGCAGCACTCATTTTAACTCCCCTGCTCCTCCGTGAGATCGAACGACTCATGGGACTTCGTGGTTTCTCCTTAGAGGATTCCGACCATCCGTTCTTCCTCTGAGAATCTGTCCTCCTACGGTCCCTTATTACTACACTTTCCTTCAACCCTTTAAGGTATTTGGCCTTGTTTCTTCCTTCAACTCCTTCGAAGGTTCAAATCCTTATGAGCTTTCCACGACTCTGCATCTTTTATAAAAACCCTTGCACGCACTCCTGGCGACAGACTTTCAAACACTTTCAAGTATTGAAATCCTTTGACTCTGCGCACACCTGCAACAATAGTCTCTCAATACTCCACTCAGGTCCACAACCCTGAGACTTCACTCAGCCTACAAACTCTTTGCACGGATCTGGTGCCCAACTGTACTCCTTTGGAAATGAGAACAAAATCTTTCTCTGCTGAGCTTTTAGAGACAAAGCTCTAAACAACTTGTCGACGCACTCCTTGCGGACAATTCAACTGCACTCATTGCATGAACTCTTGCTTAGATAGAGAAACAATTGAAACTCATTTCTCTTCCCTTTCCTCTCAGATTTCAAACATTCAACAAGAAATCATTCATACATAGCATAAAATCAATTGCATGACAGAAAGAGTAAAAACATTCATGAGCATAACATTCAAAGATGCATACACAGAGAATATGTGGAAACCATGAGTCTGAATCACATCTTTCTTTTATTAATTCAGAACTTCTGTACATGGATTCTACTACACAGCTCTCTCTACTTCTCTTCTATGCTCTCTAGAATTATCTCATCTTCTAATGTTACAATACACAAATGAGGGTGTCTATATCCCGTTTCCCTCTTGTGCTCTAAAAACTGTCTAATCTAACATTCAATTCTATCTACTTGCATTTACTACTATAAATGCCTCCTACCTACTAAGGATGAGAGAAAATTTCTCAAGGTCCGTTTACATTATACAAGTGTGCCTCCACTTGATGTTTCATTAATGGTTCAATATATTTGAAAATTTGTGTTGGGCGCTTTTCCAGCTGTCCATTGTCTCCGCGCTGGCTCACTTGAGATGCTCCTGCATCAGAGAATGTAACCACTTGTTTTCTAATTCTTCATTTGGGTTGATGTGGCTTTTGGAGAATGAAGAGAAGCTAGGGTTCAATAGCATGGGGTTCCCTAGTTGGTGTTCATTATTCTTATGAGAAGCTTCAATTGCGAAATGATTTTCATTATTTTGGTTTAATATATATTATATATATTATATATATTACATATTATATATTATAATATATAATATATATTATATATTATATATTATAATATATAATATGTATTATATATTATATATATTAAAAATGAAATTTTAAAACCAAAAATGATATTTAAATTCAATTCATAATTGCACGGCATGTTGCAAAGGGCGCAATACACACAGTCCACATCCATTATCACTCCATAGTCCACGTGTGCACACCATAGTCCATGCCACTACAGTCTGGCCACCACAATCCACTTGCACACACCACAGTCTGACCACCACAGTCCGGCCATTATCACTCGCACGCAGGAGGATTTGGAGCACACGGGTTACGATTTGGAGGACGGGAGAAGAAGGAGGAAACATGATTTGCAGAGGAGAAGGGAACATGATTTGCAGAGGCTAGGGCAAACGATTTGTAGAGGAGGAGGGCACATGATTTGCAGAGGCTAGGGCACACGATTTGCAGAGGAGGAGGGAATAGGTTTTTGCACCGGAGGAGGGCACACAGCCGGAGGAAATGGTATGACCTCTTTCTCCTATGTCTTGACTTCCTGACCTCTTTCTCTTGATTTTAATGTCATCTAAACACAATATTTCTCATATCCGTCAGGACTTTTAGAAATATTTGGAAGAGAATAGAAGTGAAATAAAGGGAAAAAGGCTCTTTTTTCCCAACAAAAATGCAAGCCAAAATGTCAAAACAATCCTGCCACCCATTTTCATTGAGACGTTGTAGGAATGTGACCAGGGTAATTATGCAATTGACTAAATACCCATGTGAGATGCGATAGAATAGATATTATTGATGGAGTTCATCATGACCAAGGCCTCCACTCTGTTAAATTGAAAATGTTAACTAAATTAGAGGGCATGGGTTGGGCTCTAAGACTTAACTAAACTTGAAGCCTCAATTGGGTGCATGTTTATCTCTAGGCGATCCCTGCTCCTCCATGGCTGCGGAAACCCTAGCAACGGAGTTGTAGAGCTATTCGATCATAATATTGCTTCATGAGAACTCAGTACATCCCAGTACTTGTTGTACTTTCTCCTTCAAATTTTTTTTTGTTACTCCACTTGTTGTTACTCACTATTACTCTACTACAACTCGCTATAACTCTGCTGCAACACTTTCTGTAACTCTGCTGCAACTCACTATAACTATGTTGTAACTCTGCTGCAACACTTTTTGTAACTCTGCTGCAACTGACTATAACTATGTTGTAAGTCTTTTGCAACACTATGTTGTAACTGTACTTTCTCCTTCAATTTTTTTGTTCTTACTCACTATTACTCTACTACAACTCGCTATAACTCTGCTGCAACACTTTCTGTAACTTTGCTGCAACTCACTATAACTATGTTGTAACTTTGTTGCAACACTATGTTGTAACTGTACTTTCTCCTTAGAATTTTGTACTGTTACTCCACTTGTTGTTACTCACTATTACTCTGCTGCAACTTGCTATAACTCTGCTGCAACACTTTTTGTAACTCTACTGCAACTCACTATAACTATGTTGTAACTCTGCTGCAACACTATGTTGTAACTGTACTTTCTCCTAATTTTGTGTTGTTACTCCACTTGCTGTTACTCACTATTAATATGCTGCAACTCGCTATAACTCTGATATCCCTCATACTCTGCATCAATGTTTGGGTCTGGGTTGAATGTTATGGCTCTCTAAATTTGTCATTTTTACCGAATTTGTGCTCTTTTGTGACTGGTACAATCAACCATGGAGACCAAATTCTGTCATATTTAGTAGAAAATATATCAATAACTAAGAAACAATTTGTAGAAGGTGTAGATAATAATCATGATTATGACTACATAGAAACTTTCATATTGGTAAATTGATGTTCTTGTCAATTTCTACATCAATCGATAATTTTCAACATTGCCCTTTTTTGCACTTTCTCGAGACTTGGAATTTTTTTATCTGAAATGGCTCTCTGAATTTTTTTATCTGAATTTTTTGTAGTGTTTAAATTGATAGTTTGACAAGAGAGTTTGAGGGAATACCTTGAAATGAGGAAATCTTGGCCATTGCCATTGACTTAGTTTTTCAATAAATTGTGGTCTCAAAAGAAAAGATAAAATCTGTGATGTTTCTAAAGCAACACAACCAGGATAGTAAATGGAAGTGGTGAAATGTCAACTCATCCACCTATGGGCATATTAGATATAACATAACAATAGTCCCAATCCATGTTGAACTTTAGCACAGATTCATAATGGTCAATGAAATAATTGGGAATTATGATGGTGTCTCAAGTGGCCACCACCATACTATTGTGCCATGTTTGGAAATGTCTTTCATTTAGGTTGATTTTATCCTCAAACATTTCAATATTCCAAGATGAAAACACTATGGACACTAAATCCCCATTCACAAGAGATGTGATGTTGCATAGCATTGGGGGATTCCAATGTGACATAGAAAAGGATACTAAAACATAACCATATCATAAAGGTTATCCCACACCCAGGTTTTCTACATTGCATCCACAAAATCATTCATAACGTACTTGCACTAGTTGAGTGCAGTGCTCTACATGCATCTTCAGTATGGGGGCATTGAGCCATTTCAAAAGATTGGGCTTCTTATGAACTTTTTCAAAACTTAATAGGAAGGCCATGATTTCAGCACTTGGACCTGCAACTTTATGCAACATGCAACTTTATGCAACAATGCAACTTTCTTCTCGTAGACAATCCTACGAAGATTTAAATAGGACCTAAAAACCTTCTGTAGACGTACCAATGGTTCCAAATGCAACTATATTGCAACTTATGCAACTATATTGCAACTATATTCTCAAATATTGGTGAGTGGTCAAATGCAACTATATTGCAACTTATGCAACTATGTGCAACTATATTGCAACTTATGCAATTATATTGAAACAATTTCGTATGCAACTATATGCAACTATGCAACTATGCAACATGCAACTTACGCAACTTTATGCAACTATATGCAACTAGGTGTGGCAATTTCAACTTTATGAAACTTTATGACAGATAGGTGTGGCGATTTCGACTTTATGCAACTAAATGAAACTATATGCAACTATGTTGAAAGTGAGATGTGTTGTAACTATATTGCAATTTATGCGACTATATGCAACTATATGCAACTTATGCAACTATATTACAACTTATGCAACTATATGCAACTTATGAAACTATAATGCAACAATCCTAAGACGATTTAAATAGGACCTAAAAACCTTATGTAAATGTACCAATGGTTCCAAATGCAACTATATTCTCAAATATTGGTGAGTGGTCAAATGCAACTATATTGCAACTTATGCAACTATATGCAACTATATTGCAACTTATGAAACTATATGCAACTTATGCAACTATATTGCAACAGTTTCATATGCAACTATATGCAACTATGCAACTATGCAACATGCAACTTCAACAACTTTATGGAACTTATGCAACTTTACGCAACTTTATGAAACTATATTGCAACTATATGCAACTAGCAAAAAACGTATATTGGCATGATAACTTATCTTCTTGCTTCAACGAGTGTAGGTACCACCAAATAGGTATCTGTTGGATCTATCTTCCTCGAGTGATGATCAAGATATAGTAAGAGAGGTTGAAAGTGAGATGTGTTGTACTACATCTACCGGTTCTAGATCAACTAGGTTGGAAAAGTTAAGGAAAAGATTTCGTACCCACATGCATTTTTTTTTGCCAACGGAGGGTCGTGTAATTATGATGCTGAGAGCATAGGTGACATTGAGTTTCCCTTGAGGTATAAACATCTAGTGCAATGATGGGCACCTAAGGAGCTACCTGAACTGGACACAGATTTCTTCATCGGTGGGAGGATGTATCGCATTGCTCCTTCGTCCTTACATGGATTGCGGTTATTTTCCATGGATGGCATAAAGGTCAGCTATGGCACTGTAACTAAATTGATGGAGTATGTTGGACCATTATACAAATACAATCACTAGTTGATGTTGGTCCGATATACGCAAAGTATGCAGAGATACAGAGTTGCCACAAATTATATACAACTACTAGATAACAATCAAAATAAAGGGGCAACTATGTATATTGATGGAAGGCCGAAAGATATTGGAAACATTGCGGGCTTTATAAATAGTACACGACCAGTGACAACAACTAAGAAACCAAATTGCATATTTGAGGCACGTGAAGGAAATCGTATATTTGTATGTGCAACAAAAACAATAGTTCTAGGTGAAGAGTTGTTGATTGATTACAACTTAAATAGAATAGATGGAGAGGGTGACCGTGGAAAGGAACCCACTTTGCCTCAGCAGGTAAATGTTAAATATAGTAAAAAATTATGACTACAACAACTAAATTTCATAAATTTCATTTTTTTTTTTTTGTTATTACTGCAATATTTCATTTTCTTAATGTTACAGGTGAATTTCCTAACTTTTATTGATTGATTTATTATGTCAACATTTGTCCAGGGTGAACGTGTCCGAGTTTCACCTGATACATCTCTCCAGGGTGACCATGGCAAGGCACCTGCACTGCCTCAGTAGGTAAATGTTAAATACAGTAACAACTTATGACTACAACAACTAAATTTCTGAAATTTCATTATTTTTTTTT
>ML799062.1:332153-365753 GCA_009831015.1 Picea engelmannii | reverse complement strand
AATTCCAAGGGGAACATGCTCCAACTTGCCGGTCAAACTTATGGCCTAATCCTTTGTGTACTATCACTCATTAACAAGTGATTTCCGACTAAACACCGGTTGTCTGATTCAACAAGTCAATCGAACGGTCTACAGGCACCTCGCGGGATTCCTCCAAGGAAATCTTCACCCAGTACTCAGAACACCACGGGCCAATCCAGACCGTTCACAGTGAATGAACCTAAGGTTGAGATCTCGTGTACTTTTCCCAAATGCGCCCGACTTACAACATAAACAAATGATGCAAGGCAATCAAATTTCACGTATACAACTTTGACTTTGAAAAAAGTTTATATAGTACCATTTTTATTTGCAGTTATAATATTTTGTTATTAAATTATTTATTATTATTAATATTTACCATTTTCTTTTACAAAATTCAAATTACCCAGAGAATGTGGAATTTGTTTATATTGCTGTTTGCGATCCAACTAGTCAGCATTTTCAAGAATATGTACCAAAAATGAACTATACCTACATGTTACTACAACTTTGATTTTTTAAAAATTAATAGTGTAAAAACTTTAAAGATAATCAGTAATAGCGTAAAAATAGATTCAAATAATTGGAAAGGATTTTGAATTAGTTTGCCGAATTGAGTGTTTTCACTCTTCAAAAAATATTGATAGATATTTTTCATATTTTTAAATTAACAAAATTAGTTTTTCAAAACTGTACAACCACGTCTGGTATGGATTACATCCAAATGCTTAAACCTAGTCAAAAAAATTCTTTCCCTCTTAGCCTTCTTGTTAGAATATGTAATTCATACTTGTTGTATGATTGGGTTAATGCCCTGTTGAGGAGGTAGTTATAGTTAGATGACGTGAGAGAATAGGTTAAAGAGGTTGTGAGAAAGATTCTCTCCAACCAAGTCTCCTAGTTTGGTGTGTGGTTGAGATATTTGCTCAACCTCTATTGTTATTATTAGAATAAGTTAGATTTGATAAAGCTCTATATAATGAGCCAATGTATTGTATAAGAAATTCAGTAATCTAATAGAGATATGTAATCATGTTTATTTCATTTGTTAAAATGGTATGAGAGCTAGAGGTCACGAGTTTGATACACACTCAGCTCGTGCTGAGGGGGAGATTGTTGCGTGAAATGCAAAGTAGGTAGCGCTCCTCGGTGTATCGCGAAAAGGGACTAACCGCATCTCGTCGATCCTTGAATACTGGTAGTGATGAGTTTACCAATCAACCGTGGGTTTTGGTCTAACGTCTATCGTACTACTGCAAAAATGGTATCAGAGCTTAGGGGTCGGGTGTAACTCCCTCAAGGGAGTGCCCAGATAATGAGGAGAGTATATTTTGTTTTTCCATGAAGATAACCGATTTGCTGCTTGTAGTTTGAAGAGAAGGAGTCTGCATGCAGGGGCTTGGCTTCGTGTTTGAGAGAAAGAGAGAAGGGGGCATTGACTGCCTGAACTAGAGAAGAAGGCATTGTGCAGCCTGCACAGAAAAGAAAGACGAGAAGTGACTGATTGAATAAATGAGATTTCCCTATGTGAAGGATCCAATGTGAAGTCAAGCTGAAGAGAAGTCGCCCTGTTGAGAGGGCTCTGCCGCGTGGAGGAATTATGAGTCTCTTATGCCGAGCAAACAAGGAATCATGAGTCTGTTTCTAGAGACCTATGCGATAAGTGGCCCGTGAGAGGCCTGTGATCCGTGGAACTTGAAATAGTCATCCATCATGTCAGATAAAGCGTGAAGGAGTTTGATGCCTGGTGTGAAATCTGGAGTGGTGTTGTGGCATAGTGCGCATGGAGTAGGAGTGAATTGTGTTTGTATGCAACAACTTTATGTAGTCTTCCTGGAGGGATAACTTTATAGGTGCCTACGCTATTACCTGAGAACAAAACCAGTGCGTTGAGGATAGAAAGAACCAACGTGAAAGAAACAGTTGTCGGCTACAAGAAAGGTGAGTCACCCACGAGAGGACAATAGTGTACAAACCGCCTGTGTACAAGAGAGGAGCTGTCATCGCTTAAGGTGGAGCCATGCATTGAATACGTGAAGAAGCCATTGTTTTAGTGTAGACCAGCGTGTGAAGGTTGCCCATGAAGAAGAAATTGCTTGTGTGTTTGTCCACCAGAGCTTGAAGGAGATCATCCGCCACTGGAATGAGAGACTGTTGTTGTTGTAAGATCCACGATCTACATATTGATTTGTGGGATTTTACTATTCACTGTAAGATTGTTTGTTGTGGAGCTTGTGTGAAAGAGTAAAAGAAGCAGTCGTTGGTGGGTCAAATGACCATAATGACCAATGTTTTCACGATCTGGGAGCCAAGAACCCTTCTTACCATTATTGATTCAGTGAGAATCTAACGCAAATTTATGAGATCAGAGTTGGATTCGTTGTTTTTCAAGCTTTAAATTCAACTTTTCAGTGCCTGATTTGGGGGTTTCTTCTACAATGTGGAGCAAAGAGCATTATGTCGATATATGGAGATAAATGACGACCTTCTAGGAGTTAGAGAAGGAGAACCGAATTGAAACTTGCTTTGGTTAAGTCTGTAAACAATATTTCCAGGCAAGCAACACGATGTATGGAGTTTTTGACCCCTATTTTTGGATGGTTTGTATGATCAAGCTGCAACTAGTCAACAATACAATGCCTTAGTCGAGCCATTGAAGAGATTGGAAGATGCCTGCATTAAGAGACAGTCATTGTTAGTATCCATGAACATCATCCAGGACATGAAGGGCAACATCAGGAGTATTCCTAAAAGGAGCTTCGATGTGAAGCTCTCCTACAACCGCAGATCGCTCTCTCACTCGCATGGCTTCGCGACAACATCTGGTGATGAGAATCCATCACTAAAAAACAACTGCTGATATTTTGCATGAGAGCTGCTGGGCAATTTTTCCCTATGAGCTGCTCAAAGATATTATTGAGAGAATTGAGGGCAACGAGATAACCTGGCCTGCCTGAAGGAATGTTGTGGCTTGTGCTAGTGTGTGCAGAAAGTGGAGGGAAATTATCAAGGAGATTGTGAAACGGTCGCTGCTGTCTGGAGTGCTCACATTTCATGTTTCCTTGAAGCATCCTGGACCGAAAGACTTACCTGTGGAATATTTTATCAAGCAAGATAGGACTGCGGGGATCGTTGTTGACCATAGAGTTGATTACATGGAGGTGTTATAGTGAAATGAAGTGAGGTGTACGTTCTCATTCCGTTGGACTCACACATCCTCCAAATTAAGTCACAAAAGTAAGAAAGTAAGATTGAGTTGTGCTTATATTTCTTGTTTGAAGGTGTGATGATAGTTATTCAAGTTGTGTGAAGTGGTTGTGTGTCTTGGTCAAGAATGATGATGAGATGTAAATGGGCATATATAATGGGCTTGTAATATTGGGCATATGATTGGTGAGAGTATTGTTGATATTTTATGTACCTGATTGAATTTTTGTAGGGGGTGCATGATTGGTTGTACCCGACACCCCAGGTTATGGTCCAAATTGTAATGCTTAGCCATAGGCAAGCTAATTTCCCTAGGTTTGTTGTAAGCCTTGTTAGTAAGGCATAAACATGCATATGTGTTGTAGCTCAGAAGCACATTGTGATCACATGATGTGATACTCTCTCATAGACAAAGAGGTTGTTGTATCAAGTCATGGAGTTAACCACTGTGAGAGGTATGGGGGTGACAGGTGTACCCGTAGCCTAAACTTGATAATAAATCGAAGAAGCGAGAGACTTCGATTCAAGGTGGGGATGTGATATGGAAGAATCTCAAAGTGTGAGACCAAGTTGTGAGTCTTAGAGTATGAGGGACCAAGTTATGTTTAAGGCAGAGTTTAACATTGATGAACCATGTAGTTGAAAACAATTCCTAGAGAACTAGAGGGTACATCGACAGATGACCCATGTATTCCGGTAGATGGATTGTGTTTTCTATGGACATCAATAATTATATGCAGGTACAAGGTGCAAGAGGAAGCAAAGAAAGTTCAAGGATGAAGCCCACAGTAAAGCAAGTTCAAGTGAGCATGTTCGAAGGATTAAAGCCCAATAATAAAGAATGGACCAGAGATAGCACTCAGAAATCACTATGACCAAGAATAAGCAAAAATGACTCAATCAACAAGTATTCATTAAGGGGGTGTGTTAGAATATGTAATTCATACTGGTTGTATGATTGGGTTAATAACATGTTGATGAGGTAGTTATAGTTAGATGACCTGAGAGAATAGGTCAAGGAAGTTGTTAGATAGTTGGTTGTGAGAAAGATTTTCTCCAACCAAGTCTCCTAGTTTGGTGTGTGGTTGAGATATTTGCTCAACCTCTATTGCTATTAATAGAATAAGTTAGATCTGATAAAGCTCTATATAATGAGCCAATGTATTGTATAAGAAATTCAGTAATCTAATAGAGATATGTAATCATGTTTATTTCATTTGTTAATTCTACCCACATAAAAGCAGAACCTTCGCTGACGTAAGCGTTTTCTACCAAAAACTGACTTTCCTTGCTTGTAACTATTTATCTTCTTCAGGCTACAAATAAAGCGCTCATCACGACCATTTTCGGTTACAGAAAAAAGAGTGTTCAAGGCTCGTATGCAAATTTGGTCTGCCTGGACATTGAGATATTAAAAGTTTTTACTTCTGCTGTTATCAAAATGTCGAAGGTATGTATGTGGTCCATCTTACTAATCTGTTACAATTATTTTTGTAATTAATTGGAGATTTTGTTGGTTTGTAATCATTTCACCGCCTTATGACAGCGGATCAGTGGGCGTTTTGACCTTTCAAGATGCAAGGGTTCACTGTCAGCCAAAGCGGTGGCCGCCTTAGCCTTTGCAGGCTACCAAATACCATCACCGCCCTGATTTAATATTTTCCTAAGGTCGAAGGGGCAAGTTTTGTTCCTATAAATACTTGAATCATATTGTAATCTATATAGAGCATGAGACTGATATAGAAAGAGATATATTGAAAACGTTTTTGAATTAAATTGGTTACTTTGTATTTGGAGCTCTGCTCTGCGTTTATATTTTACTGAGTTTGTAAACTCATTTTATCTCTCGATAAAAATTCATTTTTGAACAAACGCAATAATTTCTTGTTTTTACCGATTGGGAATCCGGTTTTACATTTATCCCAAGATTATTTGTTGGAGCGTATATGATTTGGAAAATCATTTTAATGAAAAGTTTGTTATTTCGCATTTCGGAGTTCACTTGTTAAATGTGCACGAAGTTCTTTTGCTTTACCAAACGTCGAAACCCGAAATTGTTGGGCCCACACCCTATTTGAATTTCCCGATTTGGCAGTCACCGTGTCATTTTGTTTTTGTGCATCAGGTGTTAGCAAACTCCGAACCCCAAACTCCACTCTGCATGACCCCACACTTTAATCGCATTTCTTGATTTCGGCAATCAACGTGTGTTATGAGTTTGACGTTTGTAATCGTTGAAACCCAAATGTCGATTGACCTCCGTTTTTCACATTTGGTATCAGAGCCTGCAGTTTATCTGGAAATTGCTTAGTTCATTGTAGATTATTCCTGTTAGTGCCAAAAAAAATTATTTTCATATTTTTTTGCGTGAAGGTTTATTTAATTTCTGTCAATTTTTATAAATGGCTGCGTCTGGTAGTAGTTGTTCTCAGATTCATGTTCTTTTTCTGAGCGAGAAGTCATATGATTCCTGGTACATTAAGATGAGGACGATTCTGCGTTCTCAGGATTTGTGGACTTATGTTGTTGATGGCTATCCCGAGCCATTTGATGTTGTAGAAAAATTGGCTCTATCTAATGCTGACCATGTTTTGTTGAAGGAAAACAGGAAGAAGGATAATAAAGCTCTTGGATTAATCCAGCAAGGATTAAATGAATCCATTTTTATGAATATTTCTAGTGCTGCATCTTCAAAGATGGCTTGGGACATTCTTGAAACCAGTTATCAAGGTGTGTCCAAGGTGAAGACAGTCAAGTTGCAGAACTTGAGAAGGGACTTCGAAAATCTGAAGATGAAGGATAATGAAAGTGTTGATACTTTCATGGCTCAAGTGATGAGTGTTGTGAGCCAACTCAGGCAGTATGGAGATGATGTTTAGAATAAAAGAGTTATTGAGAAAGTGCTGAGAAGTTTTCCCAAGAAGTTTGAGCCTGTTGTTGTTCCCATAGAGGAATTTAAAGATTTAAGTCTAATGCAAATTGATGAGTTAACTGGTTCTCTTGTTTCTCATGAATCTAGGATATCTAGATATGAAGAAGGATCAATGGAGCATGCTTTCAAATCCCAACTGCATGTTACCAGAGGCAGAAGCAGAGGAAGGTTTCATACTCATGGAAGAGGAGGTCGATTTTCTGGTCCAAGGGACAACGAAGCCGAATCAAAGTCTGAGCAGAAGTTACAACAGAATCCTCCTAATTTAAGAGGGAGCAACAACAAACCATGGCAGCAAGATAATCAGAGGTATGACAAAACTAAAGTACAATGTTATTATTGTAATAAGTTTGGGCATTTTCCTAACAAATGTTGTAAGAAATAGGCAGCTATTGGAAAGTAGTCTGCACATATTATAAATGAGTCTGAGGATCATCAAAATCCTGTGTTTTTGACCTGTAATATCACTCAAGAATGTGCAAATGATATTTGGTTTTTGGATAGTGGTTGCAGTAACCACATGACTGGTAATAAAGACTTATTTTCTTCCATTGATACTAGTATTCAGTTTGAAGTCAAATTGGGAAATGACTATAAGGTTACAGTCAATGGTAAAGGTATAGTTCCAGTTTACACTAAGAACAATCAGAGAATAAATATTGATGATGTTTACTTTATGCCTGGTTTAAAATGCAATCTTATTAGTGTTGGACAATTGTTGGAGAAAAAGTACAAAGTGTTCTTCAACAACAAGTTATGTACTATCTATGATAAATTACCCAACAAACAGTTGATTGCAAGAGTAGAGATGACCAAGAATAGAATGTTTCCACTTGTTATGCGAAATGATTTGAGTGGTTCTTTGAATGCTTATAAAGTTGGAAGTTTAGATGAATCTTGGTTATGGCATTTGAGATATGGTCATTTACATTTTGGTGGCTTAGATTTGCTACAGAAGAAACAGATGGTGAAGGGGTTACCTTATATCCAACAACCTGCAAGCTCTTGTGAGAGATGCATACTTGGAAAACATCACAGAGAGAAATTTGTTTCAGGTGTTTCCTACAGAGCAAAAGCTCATTTGGAAATTGTCCACACATATTTATGTGGATCTATGCAAACAACTTCTTTAACTAGTTGTGTTTATTTTATGACTTTCATTGATGATTTCAATAGGAAGAATTGGTTGTATTTGTTGAAACAAAAGTATGAATCCTTTGATGTTTTTAAGAAATTTAAGTCTATGGTTGAGAATGAGAGTGGTCGAACCATTAAGATCCCCAGGTTTGACAGAGGAGGTGACTATAAATTGAATGAATTCATTGAATTTTGTGGTCTTCATGGAATTAAAAGGCAGTTTACTGCTCGATATTCTCCACAACAGAATGGAGTGGTTGAAAGGAAGAATCAGACCATTATGGATATGGCTCGAAGAACATTGAAAGAGAAGCATCTTTCAAATGAATATTGGGGAGATGCGGTTATTTTCTCTGTTTTTATCTTGAATAGAAGTCTGACCAAGACCGTGAGGGATCGTGTACCTCAAGAAGCTTGGGATGGTAAGCCTTGTAATGTTTCTCATTTCAGAATTTTTGGATGTGTTGCATTTGCACATGTACCTACAGAAATGAGGAGGAAGTTGGATGAAAGAAGTGAGAGATGTATTTTTGTTGGATACAGTGAAGAATCTAGGGCATATAAACTCTACAATCCCATCACCCAGAAATATGTAATCAACAAAGATGTTTAGTTTAAAGAAGATAAAGCTTGGGATGGAAGTATTGACAAATCAATTTCAGAGGGAGCCGTGTTACCCCGTGAAGATGATGATGGAGCTGAGCAAGTTGAAGATGATGGACAAATGGTTCCACATGCACATACACCTGCAGGAAGAAGTCCAACAAGGCTAGCACCAGATTTCATCCCATCTCAATTTAGAATGCCAAGAACTCATGATCGTGGTGAGCCATTTGGACATGGTGGACATCAAACAGATTCACAGGTAAGTAGTGAATCAAATCCCACTTTATCTTCATTGAGAGACAAATTTAAAGGACATAAGACTAGATGTTTAAAATAATTGTATGATTGGAATGAAGAAGTAGATCAGATTTCAAATTTTGCATTAATGGCATGTGATCCTGTAAGTTTTGATGAAGCTTCTAAAGAGGATGTTTGGATAAAAGCAATGGATGAGATTGATTCCATTGAAAGAAATAGCACTTGGGATCTTGTAGATTTACTTGAAGGTAAGAACAATATTGGTGTTAAATTGGTTTATAAGACTAAGTTGAATGAAAATGGTCAAGTTGAAAAATACAAGGCAAGACTTGTAGCTCAGGGGTTTAGTCAGTAACCCGGTATTGATTACAATGAAACGTTTGCTACTGTAGCAAGGATTAACATAGTGAGGATGGTATTAGCTATTGCATCTCAGAATAGATGGATCATGCATCGGATGGATGTCAAGTCTGCATTCTTGAATGGATATTTGGAAGAAGAGGTTTATGTAAGAAAACCTCTGGGTTATGAGATTGATAAGCACGGATATAAAGTTTATAAGTTGATGAAATCCTTGTATGGATTGAAGCAGGCATCCAAAGTTTGGTATAGCAGAATTGATGAGTACATGATTAGTGTTGGATTCAATAGAAGTCCAAGTGAACCAACTCTGTATACAAAGGTAAACTAGAATGGTAAAATTTTGATTGTTTGTTTGTATGTTGATGATCTGATTTTTACTGGAGATCTATCTGTAGCAGATTATAAGAATGCCATGAAAACAAAGTTTGAGATTACTGATTTAGGTTTGATGAAATTTTTTCTTGGAATTGAAGTGGATCAATCTGATGATGACATTTTCATTTGTCAAACTAACTATGCAAATGAAGTGCTGAAAAGGTTTAGAATGTTGAATTGCAAGCCAACTGCAACACCAATGGAAACTGATATTAAACTGAGCAAGTATGATGAAGGATCATATGTTGATCCAACCCTATATAAGAGGCTGGTTGGAAGCCTTATGTACTTAACAACAACCAGACCTGACATTATGTTTGCTGTGAGTTTGATTTCCATATTCATGGAGACTCTGAAGAGTACTCATTGGCAAGAAGGAAAGAGGATCCTAAGATATGTTGTTGGAACAACTAAGTTTGGTATCCGATACACATCAAGCTTAAACTTTGAGCTGATTAGATATACTGATAATGATTTTGCAGGTTCCATTGATGATAGGAAAATCACATCTGGGTATATTTTCAGTCTTGGATATGGAGCAGTGGTAGGGGCATCAAAGAAACAACCCATTGTGACTCTATCTTCCACTGAGGCAGAGTATGTTGCAATAGCTGCAGCTGCATGTCAAGCTATATGTATGAGAAGGGTCTTGAATGAATTGTTGCATGACCAGAACAATGAAACTCAAATTGTCTGTGACAATAAATCTGCCATTGCACTTCAAAGAATCATGTCTTTCACAAACGAAGTAAGCACATTGATACGAGGTATCATTTCATTCGTGAACTGATAAATGAAAAAGAAACTTTTGTTCAGTTCTACAGGTCTGAAGAACAATTTGAAGACATATTTATGAAGCCTTTGGGAAATGAATTGTTTAATATCCATAGAATAAATATTGGGGTGTACAAGTTGTAATGCATTGTTTACATCAATTTTTTTTTTTACCTATTTTTAGTTTTTTTTTTTCCCTGAAATGATTAAGAGGGAGTATGTTGGTTTGTAATCATTTCACCGCCTTATGACGACGGATCGATGGCTGTTTTGACCTTTCAAGATGTGAGGGTTCACTGTCAGCCCAAGCGGTGGCTTCCTTAGCCTTTGCAGGCCACCAAATACCATCACCGCCTTGATTTAATTTTTTCCTAAGGTCGAAGGGGCAAGTTTTGTTCCTATAAATACTTGAATCGTATTATAATCTATATAGAGCATGAAAATGATATAGAAAGAGATATCTTGAAAACATTTTTGAATCAAATTGGTTACTTTTTATTTGCACCTCTGCTCTACGTTTATATTTTACTGAGTTTGTAAACTCATTTTATCTCTTGATAAAAATTCATTTTTTAACAAATACAGTAATTTCTTGTTTTTACCGATTGGGAATCCAGTTTTACATTTATCCTAAGATTCTTTGTTGGAGCGTATATGATTTGGAAAATCATTTTAATTAAAAGTTTGTTATTTCGCATTTCAGATTTCACTTGTTAAATGTGCATGGAGTTCCTTTTCTTTACCAAACGCCGAAACCCAAAATTGTTGGGCCCACACCCTATTTACATTTCACGATTTGTTAGTAACCGTGTCATTTTATTTTTGTGCATCGGGTGTTAGCAAACCCCGAACCCCGAACCTCACTCTGCCTGGCCCCACAGTTTAATCGCATTTCGCGATTTCGGCAATCAACGTGTGTTATGAGTTCGGTGTTTGTAATCGTCGAAACTTGAATGATGATTGACCTCCATTTTTCACAGATTTTGTATGGATATGTTGAACCATTATCTCTATGTGCAGAAAATGGTGTTTAAATTAACCATGGAAGATGATAAAATCAAGGGGAGGGATTTGAAGGCTATTGTAGGGTCTAGAGGCACGAATCTCCATTACCTCTATTTATGGAACTACATGCAACCAAAACATTTTATCTCCATTTCGTATATGTTTGTTGTTTTGTATTGGTTTCCTAATTCTGCCACGGATCTATTTCAGTGGATTCTATTGAAGTGAACATGGAGGAGGGAGCACTGACGACGGTGGGAGATGTGGATCCGGTGTATCTGGCAAAAAAGCTAAGGAAATTTGGGTACATAGCTGAGCTTCTAAGTGTGGGTCCCGTGGAGGAGGAGAAAAAGGATGCTCAGGAGGGAAAGGAGAATGATGAGGAGTACAAGGAGGATGCTGAGGAGGATGCTCCTCCAGTTGTATATCATGTGTATCCCTACAGATACCTAACATACACGGTTGTGAGAGATGAGTATCCCAATGGCTATGCCATCTTATGGTAATAGTAATCATAGGTAGAAGTTCAATCATACGTTTAGTATTTGTTGTAATCACCACATTTCCAGATATACTAGGTGAACCTTTGTGTTTATTCCTTTAAAAGTTATATATGGGATAATTATAAGTGCCATACTTTCTTCGACGGGGTTTCAATTTGGAATTCGAGGCTGATAAACAAGCCAACAAGAAAGTTTGTATTCGATCGTTTCTGGTGAAGCGTAGATCTATATATGTCTTAATCTCGTCCATGTTGGCATGCATTAAGTGATATTGTTTTGTAGAAATGTATCTCTACTTATTAAATGATCATTACACACTATCATTTAAATGAGGATCATCACACAATATCATTTAAATGAGGATCATCACACAATATTCTTGGTTTAATTTTAGAGAACACGGTTCCACAATAAACTTAATGTCTTCCATAGAAAAAAATTCATCATTTGTTGAACTATTTCGAATATTGTCCATGACATTATGGGATTCGTAAATATTTTTAAAGTAGATTTTCCAATCCTTCAAGGGAATCCTATTATTTTCTTTAGTTTTACTAGTTAGAAATTGCCTCCATAATTTCTTAGGATCTATCTTAAATAGGTGCAATTTAGCTTCTTTTTATTTCTCTTTATATAGTATTTTTTTTCTCTTTTAATTAAGTTTTTGTACCTATTTATCTTATTAACACATTGAAAGCATCCCTAATGTTTTTTTTAGCAATTATACATTCATTCATGATGGTACCAATGGTTAGTTGTACCATTTTTCTTTTTACAAAGAACCTCAATAGATAATTTTTTTAATGAAAGTAGAGAGGATTGTTCTAATACGTTAAGAGATTTAAAGCTTTATTTACTTGTGAATTTCTATAAGATAAATAAGTAGTTTCCTTTTCAAATGGTAAAATCTATATATTATCTAGTTGTCAATTTCTATGGGATAGTTATTATTAGTTGTTATTCTTGAATGCAAGTCATTATTTTTATTTAAGGAAAATCATCCTACTTAAATAATGAGTTGGTGGACACCACCTTATTTGCTAGTGTTTAGTAAAGTGGTAGACTTTCATTGTTTCCTATTGTCTTTTGGTCTTGGCGGATTCACTTGTTTCCTTAAATACATGAAAGACAGAGTGGTAGAAGTAGTTTTTTCTACTTAAAAGTAGTTTTAGGTCTTATTCCAAGACCAAAAAGTGAGTTTTGCAAGTTAGTATCTGCAAGAAATCTAATGTCTCTTGTGGTCATAGTCTAAATTGTTAGAATTAATGCTTACAATAGAGATTGGTTTGAATTTGCTAGATCTAGTTAGTTGTGAGAGATATTCTCCAACTCTCAGAGCCTATTTATGTGTGCGGTTGAGAGATTTCCTCATGAGTTTGTTATGTTGTGGAGGAAAAATTATTGTATAAATATATGCTTCACTAATTGATAAAATACATAGATTTCATGTATGCAATATGGTTATCCATTTTGGTATCATGGGTGTAATTCCTCATGGGAGTTCCCATAAATGTGTGAGAGTGGAGTGTCTTTTAAGTTTGTTTATTTTGTGATTAAATGTTGAATTTATTAGCATAAGTGTTTGAAGATTATATGTTCTGTTTGAAGATGACTATTTTCTTGTAGTGAATAAGCCATCAAGCCTGCAACTTCTACCTCGAGGAATATTCCAACAACAGACTGTATTAACACATCTCAAGTGGAAATCTATCCATTTGAGAACATATAGGTCAGTGGTTGGAAAGACCATTGTTAATTTGCAAGAATCACAACCTATTCTTGTTCACCACCTGGGAGAGGCACATCAGCATGAACAATATGCTCTGACATCGATGTTGGTGAGATCAAGCAGAGAATTTATAAAACATATTGTGCATTGGATGATGGGATAATTGAACAAAACAAGTTTATGCATGCATTGGATCTATCTTCATAGTCAATGCACTAATTTCTATTTGCATAGAAATTATAGATCTATTTTTGTTTTTCATGGAGAAAAAGAATTTTGTTTCCCTTGTCTTCTAAACTATGGGAGATAGTCGAGGTGTTATTTCGGCCAATTGGGTGTGAGATTTCATACTTGTCTCAACCATAAAATGGAGCAATCAACATTTATTTAACCGTTGTAGTTAGAAATCATTGTTTGGAAGGTGTCGTAATTCATATGCATTGCTGCACAAAGTTGGTAATGATCAAATTTACCAATGAGATATTAACACAAGTGGGAAGTACCATATTTGGTGCCATGGAGCAGATAATGGAAGAGAGCCCCTAGGCTGCAAACAAGAGGTCGTTTTTTTTTTAGTTCAACGGTTTTCAGATTGGGTTTGTCATTGTTGGATGAAGTTTACATTACATCTATGTGTGGAATTCGTTTTTTATTTGGAGTGGAGAGTGTGAAAGATTAGAGAGATTGTGTGTTTGTAAAATTATAGTATAATGAACCAATTATAGAACAAAGTGACATAATTTAGGCTTCTTTGCCACAAGAGCATATCGTTCATTTAATTATGTCTAAATTTTGTTACAAGTTGATGTTTCTTGTTGTCCTTCGGTGTTCCAAGAACAATGGTACATGCTATCTTTGTTTGTTTGTGTGTACATTAAAAAAGGTCAAGTTGTATGATTGACCATTGAATACATTCAGTATCTAAACTATATTCCTATATAACTGTTGAAATATACAGTTCGTTGTATTTTCACAGATGGAAGTATCTTCCTAGAGTGACTCAATACTGAAACTAATTTTCAGCATAATCAAGAATCGTCCGTTCTACAAATGCGTCATTGATGGTGACAAGCATTTGTATCCTAAATGGATCAAGTGGTAGCTCAAAGTTGATGGTTGAGAAATAGCATAGTATATGAGATTTGAGAGTGGGTAGAAATGCTGATGAAGATAGATCTTAGAGTCCAAAAATATTTTAGTGTTTATTATTTATGATGTAAGCATTAAGGGAGAGTCTTAGAACTAATTCTTACATTAAAGATTGGTTTGGATTTGCTAGATTTAGTTAGTTGTGAGAGATCTTCTACAACTCTGAAATCATATTTATGTGTATGGTTGAGATATTTCCTCATGAGTTTGTTATGTTGTTGGGGAATAATTCTTAAATAAATATATCTTTCACTGATTAATTACATATATAGATTTTGTGTGTACAATTTGGTTCTTCATTCATGTGCATTCTAGTAACATTTATCCATAATATCATACATGAACCCAAATACTACCCCTAAATTACTATTTAACCTCTTGCCAACTAGATTAAAAGTCTATTATTGAAATCTATTATAAGTTAAAAAACTAATAATTTTTTTTTTTATGATAAAATTTATTTTTTAAATTTGATAAAAAAATTGTGAAAAGTTATACTTTTTTCTTCTTCTTTTTTTCACACGAAAAAAAAAGTTACGTTGTTATTCATATAGAATCAAATGAAACTTTTGATTACAATAATCGAATTTCCAAGTGTAGAAAATTCCAAGTATAGAATATTCCTGATTGTTCAGCTGAAACCTGAGAGTACAATGTTTGTCCTTTTCTTTTTTTCCTTTATAATATTTCTGATTTTAGTCACCTTATAGGATTTGCAGTTTGTCTTCTCTAACTATAGATCCATTAAAAAACTCTTCAAAATAAAGCCACCCTGGTTCATCTTTTAGAGCTTTCTTGGATAGACTGTCAGCTATTTTGTTGAATTGTCTTTGAATGTACATAAAGTTTAAGGTTTCAAAGCCTTTCTTTAAGTTGCTAATCTTGTCCTTCCAATGGATAATGTAAATTATCTCTAGTTTCTCTTTGTCACTAATCCAGTCTATAGTAACCTTAGAGTCCCCTGCCACCATTAAATTCTTTATAGAGAAATGAGTGGCAAGAAAAAGTAGACCCCATAATCCCAGCAACTCAGCTTTCATATTGTTCCCTGTGCCACCAGAAAAATGTGCTTGGATGTTGTGTCCAGGAGTGATTTTTAAGAAAATACCTATACCACAAATGTCTGTTGAAGCTACCCCATCAAAGAAGCCAATGGGGTTATTGTTGAAGTAGGTCGGGTTAAGTAGTATGTCTGTTTTATCTACTTCCTATTTAGGTAGATGTTCTTGTAATGTGGTGAGAATTTTCTGATAGAGTCCTTGAACATTCTTGCTAAGATTGTCAAACAAAATTCTGTTTCTAAATTTCCAAATTTCCCACATAAGCAGAAGGGGAATGTGTTTATAATTTGGTAATTTGAGGAACCAAAATTTGAGGTTTTCTTCAATGGTAGCCTTGTTCCACTCAAAGTCAATTCTCAAGGAAGTGAGTATTTGACCCCAAATCATTTGTGTAATCTGACAGTCCACAAAAAGATGTGTGACTGACTCTTCTTCCTTAAGACATAAAGTGCAGACAGAAGGGCCAATTCCTCCATGTTTTTGAAAGTTGATACCTGTGAGTAATCGATCTTCTAAGAATAGCCACAGGAAGAATATGATTTTGACCGCTACCTTCACCAACCAAATAATTTTGTGCCACCATTTTCCATCATTGCAGTTGAAGGTGTAAAGGATACAATAATATGATGAACTAGTCGTGACTGTTCCTGTGGAACGGTTCCATGACCAATGAAGAAAATATTTTTCTTTGTTGAGTCGAATGCCACTAAGATTTAGTTCCTTAGTGTAAGCATGCCATTCTTGGCTGAGTTCTAAATTTAATCCCAAAGATCTAGTGCTTAGCCAGCGCTGTAATGGATCGGTTGTGACTTTGTTTCTGGCTTGCGCTAAGTTGTAAATGCCTTGACTGTGTAAGTGTTGTAAGAGTGCGTTGGATAGTTGGGCGTTGCCCTCACATCCAATGTAAGGATCTCTCCCAAGGATGACGCGCTGTCCTGTGCCAACCTTCCAAGCCAACCATCTCTTGATCATTGGTAAAGCTAGCATCAAATTCTACCATATAATAGAGGGCGTCTTTGTGTGGTGTATATCCCTACGCAACCAAGAAGTAGGGTCATTACCTTTTAGATATTTCCTGGTGATGACTTATTCCAAAGATTGTTTCCGAAGAGACCTCTCCAACAGGTTTTGGATGCCAGTGCAAGAGCAAACCATTCCAAGTGTTTTATGCCCCAACCACCAGCTTCTTTCGTCTTAGCTAAGCTTTGCCAGTTAGCTAGGTGATAACCAAAGGTTTTTTTCCCTCCTTACCAAATAAATCTGCTAATCAATAGTTGAATACGGTGGAGGACAAACTTTGGAGCTTTTTCCAGACTAAGCCAAAAGACTGAGATACTTTGTAGGACTGAAGTTGCTAGAGTGAGTCGGCCTCCCAGGGACAGCCAATGAAAAGTCCAGCTATTAATCTTCTTCTCTATTTTTCTGATGAGCCACGACCAATCGCCATTTCTATAACAGTTTGGTTTTAGGAAGAAACCGAGATACTTTAACCCCTGGTCTAGACAGTCTACCTGAATTTTGTAATCATCAATGAGATAGCTCTCTAAAAGTGGATCTAAATTTTGTGCTATAAATCCAGATTTATGTGTGTTGATGGTGAGACCTATTGCTAAACAGAACTTTGTGAGGAGAATTTTGAGTGTTTTCCAGAAGTCAAAGTTGTCGGCACCTAGGATGAGGACGTCGTCCACAAATAATAGATGTGAAATATAGATGCCAGATGCTACTTTAAGTCCTTTGAAAGTCCCCATTTCAACTGCCTTGTTGATCATTCTACTGAGTGCCTCAATTACAAGAAGGAAAAGCATTGGTGACAATGGACAACCTCGTCAGAGTCCCCGTTGGCAGCGAAAAAAATCTGTTGGGGTTCCATTCACCAGCACTGTCGTATTGACCGATGTTATGCATCCCATAATCCAAGATTTATTTAATCTGTCCAGTCCTATCTGGTCCAGTAA
Organism: Picea engelmannii; assembly: GCA_009831015.1. Lineage (NCBI taxonomy): Eukaryota > Viridiplantae > Streptophyta > Pinopsida > Pinales > Pinaceae > Picea > Picea engelmannii. The sequence continues at coordinate 348,675 of ML799062.1, read as the reverse complement.
CAAATAGAGATATTGCCAGCTTACACTGTCATAAGCTCTTTTCAGATCAAGTTTTAGGATGACCGCGTTCATTTTTTTTACCTTAGCTGAGTGTATACTTTCCTGGGTTATACCCACTGCATCAAAAATGAGTTGATCCTTTAGAAACCCAAAATGTTTCGAAGAGATACACTTTGCTAGAGTGTCATTCAAGCGGTTAGCTATGGTTTTTGAGATGACTTTGTACATGAAATTGCATAATGCAATGGGTCGGAAATCATTAAATTTGACAGCTTTACTAGATTTTGGAATTAGCGTGAAGAAAGTAGCATTTAGTGCTCCAGGAATCTTCCCTGTGAGGCGAGATTCTTCAACTGCGTTAAGCATATCCATTCCCATAATCTCAAAAAAATGTTTAAAAAATTCTTGGGTCCATCCATCTGGACCAGGGCTTTTGTCCTTGGGCATTTTGTCAATAGTGTCTTTTAGCTCCTCGAGAGTGACAGGTTTCCCGAGATTCTGGTTTTCTGACTCAGTGAAGATGCGCAAGACTGTCTGTAAAACCTCATACTGGACGTCTATATTTTTTGACTGAGAAGCTTGGAATTGTGTTCTCTAATGTTGGAAAGCCATCGAGTGTAACTCCCAGTCGGTTATGGCTACGTTACCATCATCATCTGTCAGATCCCAAATAGTATTGTGGTTGCGACTCTGTGAAGCATATTTTTGGAAAAAACTTGTATTCTTATCTCCCTTTTCAATCCATATTGCTCTGTTGCAGAGACACCATGTAGCTTCTTCATGTGCTAGTATTTTATTTTTATTTTGGGTCAGTTCCTGTAGGAGGTCTATATCCTCTGCATTGAGGATGTGAGACGGATTATTGTGAAAAGGGGTTTCTATCTGTTCCTCCACCTGTACCAGGTCAACCTTCATAGCCTGTTGTTTCTTTACTTGCTAGAATATAACTTTCTGTTTTAGATATTTGAGTTTCTCTATGAGCAGTAGGATTGCCGAAGTGTTTGACCAGTCCAACATTTCTGCCCAAGTTTTTTAGACAAAAATATTAAAACTCTGATCACCTATCTGCAAGCAATTGAACTTAAAAGGAGCTGTTGTAACTCGTTGTGGGCCTTCGATTGAGAGACAAATCCGATGGTGATATGAGATTGTAGAAGGCTCAACCCAGGACCTGAAGTGAAGACGATTGTTTATCAACTTTGAATCTATCAGGAACCTGTCAAGTCTTTTGGAAATACCATTGACCCATGTTCTGTTGTTCCTCCAGGTGGGAGAAAGGATCGAAGGTTGGAGGTCAATGAGCCCCGCTCTATGGAAAAGAGAATAAAAAAAAAATAGCTTTTTGGTCCATCCTTGCAGAAGTACCCCACACTTCTTGAGTAGAAAGGGTCAAGTTTAGATCACCACCCAATATGAGGTTTTCCTCATGTAGGATTCCAGAGTCAAAGAGTTTTTGCCAAAAGACCTCTCGATTGCTATAGGGGCCATAACAGTTTAAGAGTTTAAAGGAAGTAGAAGAGAAAAGAATCTTACCTTCAATGAAAATCCCTGCCGAAATGCCAAAGGATTTGAAATCAATAACATCTGGGTTCCATCCTGTAAGCAGGCCTCCAGATCGGCCTATGGAATCTACTGCAGCAACAACCCAATGTGGGATACATTTCAAGAAAAGTGATTTTGCCTTGTCACTACTGACCAGGGTTTCTTGTAAAAATACAACGTCCGGTTTGATCTTTGTGAACAATCTTTTGAGGGAAGCTAGCTTAGTGGGGCTTCCAAACCCACAAAGATTTAAAGAAAGGATGATCATTAAGTAACAGGTTTGATCGGCAAGGCTACTCTAAGTGTCGATGAAGTAGAAGAGGAAGGACCACAATTAGTAGAGAGGTCAATTGTAGGGGCCATGACTGATGAAGGGAGGCCAGCGAGTCCTCCCTCTACAGAACCAGGGTTTTTTTTAGGGAATCTGGACCGGTTTTTTCTGATAGTGACATTTGAACGATCGGGTGGGAGAGGGGTGGAGGATAGTGTAATATCAATGGGAACATGAGAGAGTGGAAGGATTGAAAGAGTGGTGGGAGTGGATTGTTTGATGGAAGTTCTAGGAGAAGAGGGAATTAGTGCTGTCTGAGGAGGGGTTTGGGTGGATGGGGTATTTGAGTGTTGGGTAGGATTGAGGGAAGGTGTGGAAGTGTCATTTGGTATGTGCTGTGGGGAAAAAAGGGGTGTGGTGGTGGAGGTGGGAGAGGGTGAGGGAAGGGGAAGGGAGGGTTCCAATTTTTCCATAAGAAAACTCCAGAAAACTTCAAAGATTTCCCTAACCTAGGCTTAATTATCTTTGAGGTGTCTGAGTTCATCCTCTGAAAGTTTGTGAAAGAAGGTAGGGAAGAGGTCTCGCATCTTGCAGAGGAAGGAGTCCTATCCTAGGGGAGAGAGTGGGAAGGTTCAATGTGTCTCAGGGGAGAAGTTGGTTGGTTGACCTTCGAGGAAGAGCAATTATTTTTTAAGTGTCCTGCTTGCCAACAGAGTTGGCATATGAAAGGTTCTCTCCAATAATCAAGGACCTGTATGAAAGAGTGTTCTCCCACTCTGATTTCAAGGGAATCTGGCAGACCTAGATCAGTGTCAAATTCGACTAAGACCCAAGATGCCCTTTTATTTGACCAGTTGAGGGAGCGCCTGTCAAAAAAGATGAACTTTCCTGTAGTGTTAGCAACCGTCTCCAGGATAGGAGGTGTCCACAGTTCTAATGGAAAATCTGGCATAATCATCCAAAGCCATCTTTTGTCGAAGGAACTTTTAAGAGGATGGAAACCTGGAGTCCACCGCTTTAGCATGAGTACACCTCTGTCCAAGATCCAGGGGGTCGAAAGTATCTGTTGTAGATCTTCTTCATAGAGGAAGTGGAAGATGAGCCATTGATTAGAGAGTTGGCTTATTCTTGGACTGTAACCAAGGATTGGTTTCCAGCAGTCCTGAACCCAACGATCAACGTGATTTTTATTCATCTTCAGGTAGTAGAACTTTCCTACAAGCACTCACTTGGCAAGGCTGGTGACCCTGTCCTTTGCTAGTTCCTGCCCGATAGAGCAGACCAAAGTGGTTTGTTTCACCTTCCAACTTTTTTTCTTTCGATTCGAGCGGCCCAATGCTCCAGCTTGTCTATTATGTCCTGCACCTCCTTGTGGGATGGGTAATTGAGAATGGAAAAGTGATGAGGTCTTCGAGGGTATTTCAGGCCCAGGTGGAGGGGGTTGTGTAGAAAACGTGGAGAAAGTGGGGGCAGTAGAAACAGTTTGTGCAGGAGAGGGTGGTTCGATCGTGGGGGAAGAGATGTTCGAAGGAAGTTGGGAGCAATAATGGAGGAATTGATAGCTCTCGTCACTCCGAAAGAGGTTATCTTGGGCCCAAATATTATCATCATCTGCCCAGGACAGGTCAATGTGATTTGCCATGAGGATGAAAAGGTGTAGGCTACGAGGAAGCCAAAGAAAGGTAGTCCTGGTCAACTGAGCGATGGACTTTTCTTAGTCTCATTCGGTATGGAAAACTAGAAAACCAAGGTGAGGCAAATAGGAACGTAGTTCTCATTCATCCATCTGCACAGGGATAATGATCCTATGGTAGCAGGTTTGGATCACTGAAACCAGAATCATCGTTCTCCAAAAGTGAAATCCCAAAAGCTCAAATAACAGTTTCTGGAACAAACTGCATGGAGCTGGAGGAGGTACCAGGCAGAGCCCGAGGGAAACTTCTACTAAAAAGTTTTCTCCTAGAAGCAACGGTTCAGATCGACCTCCGGTCCCTTCTCACAATCTCTGGTCCAACAGATCGATACTTCTTGAGCATCTACTAAAAATATTTCTCCTAGAAGCAGCGCTTCTCAGTAGCTCTTCCAGATCCGATAGTCTAGAGTGTTGTAGAGGAAGTGGTTTTGGATCCCTTCACAATCGATCCAATAGCATATCTGTAGCCTAAAAATATCTTTTCCACTTCTGCAGTCGAAAACTGATCAACATGGTCAGATCCGTTCAGAACGGCCTCAGGTCCCTTCTCACATACTCTGGTTCAACAGATCGAAACTTCTTGGGCATCTACTAAAAATATTTCTCCTAGTATCAACGCTTCTCAGTGGCTCATCCAGATCCAATAGCAGATCTGTAGTCTTTTTTTCTTTCTTCTATCGGTTTAGGACTAGCAAGGAGGACGTATGCTACTCTAAACTCTGCAATCGTTAAGCCTACTTCGTGGGGTTTTCGAACCAATAGTAGAACTGCTTCCTTTTTCCTTCAACAGTCGGATTCAGATCGGATTCCAAGGATCTAGTGTACTGCCGAGTGGTTCTTGATCTCTGTTTTCTCTATGACTACAAGTCGCAGATCCAGTTCCAAATAGAGGTGTGGTCAATGGTTCATCATTTTCCATGAAGTCAAAGGCCACTCTGAAGGGAATGCCTTTGTTAGGCCGCTCTAAATGGTTATTTAACTTGTGGTGGCTTCTGCGCCCATGTTCCATTTGTCCATGGTAGCGGCCCTCTCCTCTTCTCCAACCAGTAAGCTTGTGAAGGCTCCCGCGTCGCCTGGATCTCCTATGCACTCAATATCTCCCCCCTCCAGTTCTGCAAGATCTCCAAACATGGTCATGGCAGCGGCTCATAAACCTGCTTATTTATTCAGCATGTTGTGCTCCATGTCCAAAAAATAAAAAAAATCCATGTTTGCATTATTGAAATGCCAACAAGAATTGCTGAAAGTAATATTCACAAAACCAAAACCCTAACCCTAATGTTAATGCCACTCATTGCAACAATGAATCATTGCCATTTTTATTTGGCCTCAGGTTTCAGTCCAAAAAGTTTTACTTAATTGATTAGAACTTTTATCATATATATATATATATATATTTTAGTTTTTTTACCATATTTAAAATTATTAAAATTTTAAAAATAAATAAATAAAAATATAATATTACTTCTACACAATAAAAAAATAATTTAATTTATCTATTTAGTAATTTATTTTATTATTTTATATTATAAATCAAATAAAATATTCAATTCATTATATTTTAATGATAAAATGATAATACTTTAATTTTAAAATAGCAATAAAAAATTAAAAACATCATAATTACTTCATAATCTTATCCCAATCATTTAAAATTTTGATTGGGATAATAATTTTAAATATTGGGATAATTGACTACTTGTAGAACCGTTTCCCAATAGCCTTCCCTGTCAGCCAACACTGTTAAAGTTAATCTCCCCATCACATGCATTGAGTCCAGTGAGACTCTGGTTAACGGTAGTAAGACTCGAGTTAAATTTCATTTATTTATTGCATTCTGTTTCAGATCCGTTGATATGTTTCCTTGTATCCATATTGTAATCTATATGAATAGTGTGAAGGGCGAATGCTCCATAGTATGTTATCTTTCTGCATCTTTGCCTCTCTCAAGAATTTTGACATGGTATCAGAGCAGTGTTGATCCGAGTGTGGGGAAGCCTCTTCATAGTCTAAAGAGCAGATCTAATCTTGTAGAGATGATCTAAGAGGAGCCTCTGTGTAGAAAAGAGCAGAGCTCTCTCTGCAGTCCATTGAATGAAATCGCTGTAGTTCGTTGCGTTGGTTTGGATCGAAATTGAAGAAACCCACCAAGAAATCGCTGCCGTCCGCTGATAAAAAAAATCCGTGAAAGACCAAAAGTATTTGAAATACAACTCAGTTTTAAATTTGAGTGAAGATTTGAATTTTTTGAGAAGAGTCTTCTAAGGAAGGCCAATGATATTGTTGAGCATTGAGCATTGAGGGGGTCTTTTGTGCCAGTGACATAAGTACCCAAGCAAAACCGTTTTTTTTAAGGGGGTGATAAGGAAGGTCCAAGAAAGAAAACATCAAAGATAGTTGAAGGTAGAGGTCAGCCATAGTAGAAGGTGAATGAACAGCCAAGAGACCCTGTCATGGGTCAACAAAGAAGACTCAAGAAGTCCAGGAGAGATTTCAAAAAGATCGGGAGAAAGAACAATGAAGTAATAACAACATATTTTGCAAAGACATATGGAGAGTTTCCAGCTGTACCTGAGGAGTGGAAGAAGATCAGAGGCAGCTTGATGATGTATGGAGCAACATGAGCATGAATTTACAATTATCACCACAGTATAATGATAAGAATTTTGAATGTTGGTCTATTAGAATGAATGCATTTTTTGTTATTTTTTTTTGGGGTCTTGTAGACAGTTATCATAATTTACATGATGAGACAAAGGATGCTTAGCATTTCATGTCATCCGAAAATCCTTGGATGAAGGTATGTTGGACAAAGTTGAGGAAACACAACTTTGAAAGAATCTTGGAGTATTCTGGAAACAGAGTACAGCGAAAAGAGGAGCAACAATTTGTTGAATGCTGTCAGAATGGATGGAGCACCTGTGTGTGAAGACGAGCTACCGGAGAACGATAATGAAGGAGCACATGTGTGTCAAGCAGAGCTACCAGAGAATGAGAAAGAAGGATCATATGTGTGTGAAGTAGAGCCACCAGAGAACAAGAATGATGGTGCATCTGTGTGAAGCAAGGCATAAGCAAGTTGCAGAAATTGATGGTGAAGTTTCGTGTGAAGCAACCCATATTGATGAAGTCAATCTAGCAGTGGTGAAGTTTCGTGTGAAGCAACCCATATTGATGAAGTGAATCTAGCAGTGTTTGTTGATGAAGTTAATCTATCAGTGTTTGTTGATGATAGTGAAGATGAAGACAAAATTGAAGTAACAGTGTGTGATGCCAGAGAAGAGCCAACAAAGATGATTGTTGATGAAGATCATGCAAATATTGACCTTTTTGAAATAGAGGTAAGAAAACTTGAAGTTGAATTTGAATTTGATGATGATAACCTATATTTTGATGAATGCCTACAAATGATGATCACAGAGAAGAAGATTCTTGATGAATTTATGTTTGGAGGAGGAATCCTACTTGGCATTCAAAACCAGGTGGATGATTTGGTAATTGTTAAAGCAATGTTTGAAAGAAGGTTCGACGATCGTCACAGTCAAGATGTTATATTTATGATAAAGCATTGATGAAGATTTGAAGATTTGAAATGACTTAAAAAACCAATTTATGATGATGATGTTCATTTCCTCATATAAGCAAGAGAGGCAAAGAGCGTTCTAAAAAAAGAAAATAACCAATATGATTTTTATTATAAACTTGACAATTTGTTTGAGTATGCAGGTCAGCAGCCAGAAGAAGATATGAATGCAGATGTAACTGCAAACCATGTTGAAACCATTTTATGAATTAGAGTTTTGAAGAAGTCAGATTTTATTCTGAATTCAATATGACGTCGAAGGAAATAATTATCATAAATAATTATTGGAAGGAAATAATTATCATAAATAAAAACCATAAAATTCAATATGACGTCGAAGCTTTTAGAGTCTTTTTCCAAAGCTAGTTAAAAGCTTTCAGTGCCAGATAAGGTAGATTTTCTTTGGATCATTTATTTTTTGCAATCATACTGTAGTGGTCACGCACGTCCTGTGCACATAGAGAGACCACGGTTGTGGCCCCGAGCGACCTATGGACATAGGGAGACCACATTCCTTTTGGTCCAAATTTGCCTAATTACAAGGCACAGTCGCCTTAAGGGTGTGAGGTTCAAAGAGTCTCACATTGAGATCAATAGTGAGGAGAAAGATACTTTGAAGGATACATGTACATATCTCTCTATCCCAATTGTTCATCCATCAGACTATAAGGAGGAGTTAGTAGAGACAACAGAGCCAATGGATATACCTAGATATGTTGCAGTGACCAGGAAGAGGCCAACATGGCTTCATGGCACTTTGCAGGATGCAGAGAGGCATGCAACTGCCACTGGTACTTCGAGGGAAAGAAAATGACCTTAGAGGTTCTTGATTTATATGGCATTGTTGATTCACATCATTGATTTTGAACCTTCTAGTTATAAGGAGGAAGGAGACCAACATGTTTGGAAGCATGCCATGATGGAAGAGTATCAATCCATCATGAAGAATGATGTGTGGGAGATTGTGCCCAAACCTGAGGGGACGTCAATGGTAACTTCCAAATGGATATAGAAGATCAAGATGAAATATCGAGAAGACATTCTCCTAGATTAGTCATACAGATTTGACCAAGGGAAAATGATACATTCACTCACGGAGCTTTGCTAGTGTTGAATGGCCCAGGTGAATTCTTTCTCCTTAGTCATGATGTTTTGACTAGGAGTGATAAAGACTCTAGATGCTAGATGCTAGTTGATGTTTCAACATTGATAAAAAAATCTCCCATATTCTTCATGCATATTTGACCAAGGGAAAATGAAACATTCACTCACAGGGCTTTTCTAGTGGTGAATGACCTGGGTGTAGTCTTTCTCTTTAGTCATGCTGATTTGACTAGGAGTGATAAAGACTCGAGATGTCAGATGCTAGTTGATGTTTCAACATCAGGAAGACATTCTCCCATATTGGTCATGCCAATTTTACCAAGGGAAATGATACATTCACTCACGGGGCTTTGTTAGTGGTTAATGGACCAGGTGTAGTCTTTATTTTTAGTCATGATGATTTGACTAGGAGTGATAAAGACATCAGATGCTAGATGCTATCACATGCAGACCCAGAGTGAGCATGATATCAAAGAGAGTCGATTGGATCAAAGGGAGAGTTGAAAAAGTAGTTTACTCTTAGGTTCAAGTGGGAGACAAACATCTCCCAGGACTTACAGACAAGTGTCATGAATTTAGGGTGAAGTTTTTATACATCAGATACAAGATTTGTGTGATGCAGAATGTCTCCTTGCCGAGAAGGGGTGTGAATGTTTCAACATCGGGTAGACATTATCCCAGATTAGTCATGTTGAATTGACCAAGAGAGAATGATACATAACCATAAATATAATAAATAAATATATAAATCTATATATATTTACATTATATTATCAATACAGAAATAATATATTTATAATATAATGTATAAATAAATAACCATTAAATAATAAAAATTAATACATCATAATGAAAAAGCATGTCTTATCCAAAACACCTATCTATTAATGAAAGGGAACCCCTGTGTGGGTATATATGGCCCTCATTCTCATTGTATCACATCATATAATATCATCATATACAATATATACTTACAACTAAGGTTTTCAATGTGTAATTATTCTAAGGAAATAATTATCATGGTCATCGTATAGGACTAGGTGATGGTTTATGTCTAGCTCTAGGTCTATGTCATGGTCTAGGTCATGATCTAGGTCTAGTTCTAGGTCTATGTCATGGTATACATCAAGGTCATCATATAGGTCTAAGTCATCGTATAGGTATTTCCATGTCTAGGTATTGCTATGTAATGTCCCTAATATGAAGCCCATTTGTAATTGTACATATAGGCTGGTGAGTTGTTCGTACCAATTGTAAATGTAAATTTACATATAGGCTAGTGATTCGTTGGCACCAAGTTTTGGTTTTTCATGCACTTGAGTAGTGGGTGAGGATTTGTATCAAATAAAAGGTGCACACATTTCATAGTGTTACGCACACTTTTGTAAGTGTGCAAGGATTACCTTGAAGTGTGCATTAAACTAAGTTATATATGTGTGTGTGTGGGCGAAGAGCCTATGTGGTTATGGGGCTAGTGAGCTAAGATGAAAATAGGTCAGTGAACCTGTCCTTGTAAAATGTAAATACACTCAAGTTATTAATAATATCACATCATTGTGGATAGACATATCAGACGAAAAGAGATAGGGGGATAAAATCCACTGAAAAAAAGGGAAATGTGGGGGCTAAGACAAGGGGGCTTAAGTCCAAGGGAATATTTTATTAATATTTTTGGAATGTGTAATATATGGATAATTATTTGTCCTAAGTTCCTAAGGGATGGGAATGAGTCACCATGTGGCCAAAGCTAATTCTGAATGTGACAAGTGTCCATTTTAAGGGATGCAATATGTATCGATAGACTTAGTGTTATTTGGGAGGGAAAAATCATTTATCTCATTCCTTAATCATTCATATCGAAACTCCTCTAGAGGGATCTAGAACTAAATGTCATTGTATAACCCCGTGCTTCAGAAAAACCGATTTATGGTCGAAGAGGTGGGTTGTCAGGCCCATGATCATTCTCTCTAGGTGAGAGATTTGGTGTCGAAGAGGAAGGTTTCCAGGACCATGAGAATTCTCTCGAGGCCAGATATTTATTGATGTTCAGATACATGTTGTCAGGCCCATGAGCATTCTCTCCAGGGTAGTGTTTTTGGGGAATTATTCCATGGTGCATTGGGAATTAGTTGTGGTGCTCTAAGACTTCTTGTCTGGCCTGTTTTTCAAGCCCTTGAAAGGAAGTGGGGAAATTGAAGTAATGTTGATCAGAGAAGGGGAACACTTCCTGTGGTGGGACAAACATGTGGCGAATGAGAGACTGTATTCTAGTTGCAGTAGTTGGGCACCTTGGACTGAACCATTCTATTGATTATCATACCTTAGCCTAGACTTCAGAATAATTTTTCCCTAGTGGAGTTTAAGCCCCAACTCAGGGGTGACCTGTTGCTGAAATTATATGAGTAACGAAGTCTATGGATGGAAGAAATGTTTAAGCTCTGTGCACAGTTGGTGAATTTTCATAAAATTTAAATGTCCTTTTTGTCCTTGTCTCATTTACTATGTCTTTAACTATCTATGTTTAATATGGGTTTATTTCATGTATGATTTTTTATATGATCAATTGTTGTTATTTTGTATAATGTTTCTTGCACATGTAAGTGTGGTGTTGGTATTCAATATTTGTAGTCGTAAATGAAGAGTATGTAAAATTTTATTAGTTATTCATGTTAACTTAACCTTATAATAATGGTCATGAGTCTTTAAGATGAGGTTACAATGGCCATGCACACAGGGAAATAATCCATGTACATAACAGGATGGATTCACTTGTGAGCACAGGGAATAAGTCCATGTGCACAAAGAGAACATAATTTGCATGTGACACCAGAATGGTTGCGTGCACAGTAGTGATCATGTATTAGAGTAGATTACATGTATAGTAATGTTGTGTACTCAATATGATTGTGCGCACATTTGTATTGTGTTACTTCCACTGCTATAAGTTCTATCAGAAGAGGAGCGTTTGTGTGGCACGACCCAACTTGGGGTCAAGCACGTTACTTCAATTATTTATGTGCATACTAATGTTGCATAGGAGAATATTCACACTAGATTTTGGAGTAGTGTTTCTCAGTTGTAAGATGGGTAACATTAAAAATTTTGTATTAGATCACGGTAACGTTAGATTTTGGTATCAAAGCATTTTTTAGTGCTAGTAACTGGGTACGTTACGTATTGGTATCAGAGCCTGATAACCTTACAAATTGGTATCAGAATGTGATAACGTTAAATTTTAGTATCATAGCTCTGGTTTTGAAACTAAGCCTGCATGGGTCGAGTATCTACCTAAGGTAAAAATTCAGACTGGTAAGTAGACGAATTTTAAATTACAACATGACCATAGTGCGCCTAAAATATGAATGTGCAAGTGTGTGCGCTAAATATTTGATATTGCGGGGTGGAACACTGGGGCGTGGGAATTTTTAATGAGGTGTGGGAGTGCACACTAAAATTTGGGGCTGCGTGGAGAAAAAATTATGTTGCATGCGTAATACTTATACATGATGTATATGTTAAATATTAACATCACACATTGGTATGTGTTGAATAATAGTTCATGCTCATGATTTTGAAAGAAGAAAAAAGAGTAAAAGGGTATTTGGATGAATCCAAATGACGATGATATACTGTGAAAAACTCATAGTTGCACAAGGAAGTGTTCAATGATAAATTTTTCTACAAAGGAGTCCAATTATTCACCTATAAATTTTGGAATTGGATGCTAAAATCATCCAAAAAAAAATTAGAAGAAAGGATTCTGACAAAATGGTGCAGAGTTTTCAGGGAGTTGTCACATGAATTCATCTAACAAGTCCTATGTCCTACACATTTTTCAAACTCAACAATGATTATAGTAGGATACAATCAATGCAGAAATTAAAAAAACATGGAAGATGGAAACAAAACTTATAGCCATGATGATGAATTCGGGGTTTTGTATGTCAGTTTGGGTATTGATGGTACATAATCCATGGAGGAGCGCATAAAATTGGTAGAAACCATAAAGGGACCGCAAAAATATGTCCAAATCTATAAAGATGATAATAAGAGGTTTATGAAAGCCATGGAACAAAAAGATGACTTCAATATCAAGTTGATGCAAATCCTGGGCACAATAAAAAAATAAAATGGATAAGGATACAGAGTCAAGTAGGTTAAGAAGTCACGAGTGTCATTATGAAAGAATAAAAACACGAAGGGCTCAAAGGAATCATCCCCACTCACCAAAGAATTCATTTATGAAAGTGCATAATAGCTCAAGTCCATCTTCTGTCAGAAAGCATAAGAGAAGGACTATTGTGGACGAGCTATAGGGAGATATGAATAAGATCAATCCTCCTACATTTTATGGTGAGACCTGGCTACTGAGCATGACAAAGTACTTCCAACTGTATAATTACTCTCCGTAGGAAGAAGGGAAATTTTTCATCTATCATCTAAAAGGAAAATAATCAATGTGGTGGGATCAGTTCGTGCAAGTGAAAAACATTGATGAAAACAAGGTTACTTAGAGGGAGGTCAATAGGTTTTTCAAAAGAAATACTTGACCAAGTGATACTATGACAAGAAACTGAAGGATTTCTTTGAACTCAATATTGGAAGTATGACAATAGATGAGTAGAAAAGAATATTCTTAGAGTTATTGAAATATGTTGCATTCATCAAGGATGATAAAGTTAAAATTCATAGATACCTGAGTGGAATTCCATCATTTATCAGTGACATGATCTACAATATAATGACCCCGAGACATTGGAGTAAACCATAAAGCATTCTAAATGTCTTTATGATCAACATAGGGGAAGACCGACTTTCCAAAAGGATTGCGAAGACAAGATGAAAAATAAGGTCGAATAGAGGAAGAAGAAGAATAAGAAACCATTTTTCAGAAATACTTCCCAAGGACAACCAACTCCCAAGGATCCCACTAATGATGAAATTGTGGGGAAAAAACCAAGGAAAAAACCTATTCAATTTTCAATGTTGGGATTGTGGCAGAGATCATATGTACAGATATTGCCCTCAAAGAGGTGAAAAAGTGAGGACTGTGCACAGTGTACAACAAATTGTGAATTTTGAAGACATGGGCATAAATGTACATAGGATTTATGAAGCCCTGGATAACAAGTAAGCTTAGTTTCAGTTGCACATGATTGAAGTGGAAGGTAAGATTAATGAACAACCCATTTCTATTATAATTGATTCAAGATATAGTCATAGTTATCTAGATCCTAATATGGTGGAAAGATTCTAATTTCCAATAAGCAAGCTTGGAAAACCTTGGTTGGTCTAGTTAGCCACAGGGAAAAAAATGAAAATTAATGAGATGGTTAAGAAATATTCAATGGAAATGAATGGAATGCACAAAAAAATGAAGAATACAATACCTTTGGGCTCTTATGATTTCCTCATTGGTATGGATTGGTTGGACCAAAATCATGTTGATCTAGACTATTACAATAAGGAATTTACTTTCTTAGATGAGGAAGTAAACTTAAGAATAGTTCAAGGAATTCCAAGAGATGTAACTATAAGAGAAGTTTCAACCTTGCAATTAAAGAAAATATATAGGAGAGGATGTCAAGTATTTGAATCACACATGGAGGATGCATCTAAGGATAAAGTTCCAAATGTTGAAGACTGCGCAATACTGAACGAATTTGAGGTTGTCTTTAAAGAGATATCGAGATTTCCACCGAAAAGAGATATTGATTTCTCTATAAATATGATATCAGGAGCACCTCCTGTATCCAAGGATCCTTATAGGATGAGTACATCAGAGTTGAAGGAATTACATATGAACTTGAAGATATTCTAAACAAGGGGTATATACGCCCAAGTGTGTCATCTTGGGGGTGCCCCAGTATTGTTCGTGAAGAATAAGGATGGTATGTTTAGACTTTGCATCGACTTAAGGTAGTTGAATAAAGTAACAATAAATAAAAAGTATCCATTGCCAAGGATATATGACCTCTTTGATCAGTTGAGGGGTGCAAATACATTTTCGAAGATTGATCTCATATCTGGATATCACCAAGTGAGAATTGAATAAAAATACATTAGAAATACTACCTTCAAAACAAGGTACAAACATTATGATTTCACAGTGGTTTCATTTGGGTTGTCAAATACACCAATTGTCTTCATGTGTTTGATTAACGATATTTTACTAGAATACTTAGATATGTTTTTCATTGTATTTCTGGATGACATACTTGTTTACTCAAAGTATGATGAAGAACATGAGAAACAATTAAGGATGGTGTTGCAAGTATTGAGATAACATCAGCCGTATGAAAATATGATCAAGTGCTTATTCTACCAGAGGAAGATTTGTTATTTGGGTCATATTATTTCTAAGGAAGGAATAAATGTGGATCTGGAAAAGATAAAGTCCATTGAGAAATGGTCAACACCAAGAAATGTCACAGAGGTGAATTCCTTCATGGGACTTGCAGGGTACTAAAAAAGGTTTATTTAAGGCTTCTCAAATATTTCTCACCCAATTACGTCCTTGCAAAATAAATGTGTGTTATTTGAATGGATTCTGGATTGTGTAAGGATTTTTCAGCACTTGAAGAGTTTGTTGAAAAGTATGACAATTTTGATATTTGATGATCCTAATGAAGAGTTTATTGTGTGCACAAATGCATGCAAGGAAACTCTCGGTGGATTTCTTAGTCAGAATGTGCATGTGGTGTGCTACAAATAAAGGAAATTAAAAGAGCATGAAAGGAACTATGTTACTCATGACTTCGAACTAAAAGACATAGTGCATGCCTTGAATATGTGGATGCACTATCTCATTTTTAAAGCATTTGACCTGAGAACATACCATAGTGTTCTAAAGTATCTGTTTGGATAGCCAAGTTTAGATGCCAGACAATGGAGGTGGTTAGAATTCCTAAATGAGTATGACTTTGAAATAAATCATATCAAGGGAAATACCAATGAGAAAAGGAAATACAAATGATCACAACAACAACAAAAAAATTTATATTCCCAAAGAAACATGCTATATAACTCTCACCTTCCCACAAAGTATCATCTAGAACACTTTCATCGACAAGGGTAGAGGTATTTTCCAACATTTCATGAACACAACAACCCAAACAACCATTTAGACCAACAATTCCCTCACACTCCTAATAATTTTGACCAATGGCAATAAATAGGGATGAAAATGACAACACCCAATTTAACCATCAAGCATAGAGGAAATTTTAATGATCACAAGCTATCCAACATCGCCTTGACTTTCCCACACAACACCAAAAAAACAACAACATCGAGGATGAGGGAGATAGCCACATAGAAGCATCTATCATCCCTGCATGCATGCAACATGACAACCAATTTTAAACTCCATCAACACCCTCACAACTCCCACACAACATCAATAAACACTGATGAGTAGGAAATATGATGATCTAGGTGTATATCGGGGGCCACCCACCTTTTCCAAATGGCTCAAAACAGTTTTCTGGTCATTTTGGCAATTTACTATTTTTAGCAGGTTTTAACTTCCGGGGCCATTTTGAGGGCCTAAATGAAGTTTTTTTGAGATCAAGGTTCGCAATGATATCCAAAGGCATGATTGAGGCCCCAAAATGAATCTCCTTGACGATACCTTTCCAATGAGCTATCACACGCCTAAAACGGAGATCATATGCAAAAGTTACGACCCCGGGAAGTTGATGCACCAACTTACCCAAACGGGGCCCACATGACTTTTGGCGCTTCATCTCCTAGGGTTAGGTTTTTGGATGTCTAGGACTTTTGGCATTCCCGTCTATTGTAAAAAGGCCTTTCGAGCCTCATTGTAATCATCTTCTTGCGAATGCAAGTAGTGGTCACATCTCTTCTCAGAGATAAGCTGCCACCATTCTAGCGAGTCTTTCACTCTGTATTTTTACAGTCTCTGTACATTTCTTTCATTAATAGAAATCATGTATTACTGTATATCTGTGTTTATGGTTGCATCTCTGAGATATTTCTGTTATATTACTGGATATACGCGATATCTCTGTGCATTTATTTATTATATCTCCGCTCTCATTTCGTGCCGAAAATAATCCGGATCAGTGGTATCAGAGCAGGCTGCTCTTGTTCGTTTTTTCAGTGCATGTCCCCGACGAGGTCCGAGTATAGCAAGTTGGGTCTCGAGCTTGTCTCTCTTGAGTACAATCACTCTTGCACACCCAAGAAACCCTCAATGGCGGAAGAAAAGAAAAACGATGGAGCAGACGATCCTATCAGTCTGTTGCTTGAGCAAGCTCTCACGCGACAGAGGGACGAAATGATGGAGAATTTTTCCCACATCCTT
>ML799062.1:312604-330094 GCA_009831015.1 Picea engelmannii | reverse complement strand
AATCGTGTATTACTGTATCTCTGTGTTTATGGTTGCATCTCTGATATATTTCTGTTATATTACTGGATATACGCGATATCTCTGTGCATTTATTTATTATATCTCCGCTCTCATTTCGTGCCGAAAATAATCCGGATCAGATGATGCGAACACCCAACAAAAGTCAAAAACCTTAGAGAAAATACTAGTGAGCACATACAGAATCAAAAGGAAAATTTCTAGTTGTAGCGCATAATCAAAGTTGCATATGGGAAGAAAGTAAGGTAATATAGTGATAACATGGATAAGAATAATGGGAATACACCAAGTTCAGAATATCGCATAATGGAGAAGGTTTGAAAAATGGTCGTCCATTGAATGAGGCACATTCCATGGATGTGCCTCGAGGAAGGTGGAGTACAAAACTTATTTTTTGAAGGTGGAAAAACCTATAATAACTCAATTGTCAAGTAGCAATGAGGAAAAATGTGTTTTTATACTATCTTTGAATGTCGGTTGACTCATCACTATTTTTCAAGGAAAACCATGCCACTTGAATTGACCCATTGGTCGTATAAAAGGGGAAAATTTTTGCTCCTTTCAAATGCCTCTAGGTCTTTGGTCGTTCACCTATTTCCTTATGTTTGATGAAGACAATATCTTAGCCAATTGTAATTAATTTTAAGTCTTACTCCAAGATAAAAAGACAATTTCTTCAAGGGATTGTTATCAATGAGGCTATAGTAGTGGGGTCATAACATTCAAGTAACATCTAGCCTTAATGCCATACAAAAAATGATATAAAACTCCTACCACCCAATACTACCACCTTTGATATATATATATATATATATGAAAAACCATCTTGTGACTCTAACTCTCAATGGAATTCCAAATAAACCTAATCAACACTTCTTTTTAATCACTTCAATATTTTAAAATTTATATTTTAAATCATTGGAATTTTCCGAACAAAATTACAATATGAAAAACAAAAAATTTAAATATGATCTCTACAAATTATTTCAAACGATATATGTAAGGTTGAAGTTCATTTAAAGACATTTTCTTCACGATTTATGTAGCTAAATTTCTCTTTTCTTAGAAAAGATGTATGATATACAAGGATTAAAACAATGTTTATGGTGAATAAAGTTTCTAGATTTCTTGAGAAATATCCGATCTTACTAAATTCTATGCAATATCTTCCAAGTTTCATTCAATCAAGAGGTCGACAGATAATGAAGTATATGCATGCAAAATCCCACCAACTAGATTAAGTTAAATATAATCTGTGGTCAGTGATAAAATTGAAAATGAAAATAAAATCCCACTTCCCAGCTTTAGATAAACAAATTTTGTTGTCAGTAGACAGAGTGCAACATTTATAAAGGGCGGAAATTGGAAGAAAAATTTATACGTTGAATTAGAATATGGAATTTGTCTCCCTGTAGTCCTTGAACATCAACTCTTTAATTTTGAGAGGCATCACTTCAATCAATAACATGATCTACGAACTATTAAGACGATTGTTATGGAGGTCATGTATCCTTTCCCTGCGTTAGCTATAGAATGAAAAAAACATGGAACATGGTATCAAAATGAAAAATTGTTGCAATGAAGCTTTTGAAAAAGATTGAATGGTCGCAATAGAGAAAATTGAAATAAAATTAAAAGGGTTTTGTACTTAAATTACATATCCTATGTCAATCAACATGATGAGGAGATGGTGGGACTGACTGAAGACGTAATAGAGGGTGAACTGTTGTTGGAACACTATGTATAGCATGGCATTGGAAACCATGCACTAATCAAATAATTGGCTTAATCCAATGATTGGATTAGTCAACTTAGTACATGGTCATTGAGTTAATAGACTTAGTGCATGGTAGATAGTACTTCCCATTTGATGAATTCTACTTCCTTGAATCTCATGCCCCATCCCATCAATTTAATAAAATCAAAGGCTAGTCAAGGAATGATGACCAGTAATTCATTGACATTCATGCCCTAATAAAGACTATTGTTGATGTTCCTTGGCATGTATGTCATTTATCATCATCAATTTGTCGAAGTGCATTCCCTAATAAAGATTGTTGTCGATGAAGATTGTTTGTAGTGTATGTCATTTCTCATCACCAAAGATCTCATCCATACCATCCATGCATGTTATCTTTCATCGTCAACTCTCTCCTCCATATCATGGCATCCATACTCACACCGAGTCATATTATGTCTCGTCCCTCACACCTTTCTCCATGTGCCTTGGTGTTGCTTGTAGTGTATGTCATTTATCGTCAACAAAGATCTCCTCCATACTGTCCATGCCTATTATCTATCATTTTCAAGTCTCTCATCCATACCATGGGATCCATGCTCACAATGTGTCCTATTTTGTCTCATTCCTCACACCTTTCTCCACAAGAGTAGTCCATCTATTAGAATTTTTTACTCGTGAACATTTTCACTCCCTCTATCATCTAGTGAGCTCTACTTCCTCCATGTTTGCACCCCATTCTTCTTATATAAATTGTTGTCAGTGCACCTGGATGCAATTCCTATGAGCTTCCAATATGTATGTCATTTATCGTCGATGATGCTCTCCTCCATACAATGGATACATATCATATATAAGCATCGATGCTCTCCCCATACCATGGTATTCAAGGTCAACAAACACACCGATTCACATCATGTCTCATTTCTCACTCCTTTTTCATAGCATGTCATCCATCCTCAACAGTATGGATACAAATGTTGATTATTTGGATTGGTTTTCATTGATGTCAACCCTTGAAGAAAGTCTGGTCGTGAATTTCGGTAGCACAAAGGTTTGGGTAATGTACCTAACTTTGTTTGATGTATAATGGTATGCATTTTAATATATTTAAAGGTAATAATACTCTAGATGGATAATACATGTCATGTCATTTCTGGTGGTATGTGGAACGCCACATAAATCATCACGGTTAGAGAGTTATGGCCATGTGAAGTTGGAGAACTCTCATGAGTCATCTAGAAGCCCTAAAAGGTCAAAGTAGTCAAAGAGGTTGCAAAGAAGAAATTATTTAAATAATAAACCGAAGTGATGAGTGTAGTATAAGTCAAAGTGGATACAAAAGAAATTATTTAAATAATAAATTTAATGGAGAAATTACTAAGTAGACAAGTGGTTAGAAGTGGGTTAGCCCTAAAATAAGGAACGTGGTTTAAGATGATTAGAAGGTAACCACTTGAGGAAGCTACATAAAATTATAAATAAGAGAAAATAATCTCTCATTTTAATTACACTTTAGCATATAGAATATATACAAGTGATTGAGGTAACCAAAGGATATATAAGGTGAATTTCAAAGTGAAGGTGAAGTAAAGAAGGATGAAATTCAAGGGAGGATAAATTCTTTTGGTGATGCTTTCTAAGGTATGTTATTTAAAGTTCATCCCACCATTTTCACAATAACGTTTTTTATAGAATGATTCATACTGCGAAATATAGAGTCCATTGAGGAAACATACCCAAGTAGTTGTGATACATATTTCATCTTGTGGTTCATTGTATTTTTGGAGTTACACTACGTGGGAAATAGCGTTTGTGGCTAGTCCTAAAACTAGTCTAAAACAAATGTTTCAGGTAAAAACATCATAACTTCTTCATAATAGATCCAAATTCAGTGAGACAAAATGAATTGGTTAGAGTACAATATATAGTATTTTGTGTACCATTTTCACATCCATAAAACAAATATTCTGTGCGAGGCACACTCTACAACTTCACTCTCTAGAATAAGCCATAATTCAACAAGGTATGCCATTTTTGTTGTAACGCCTTTTTTGAGAGGTTCCCTGCAGTGAAACCTGGAGGAATTGCATAAAATAAACTAACGAACATCGTGAACTATTTTCAGATCTTTCTTCATTACAGGTACATAGTTATGATTATTTCAAGTTAGGGTTGTTGACTAATCCAAAGTTAGTCATGTGAGACTAAAGTAAAGTTTGATGAAAATGCTAGTCTCTTGTTTTTAAAGTTAAGGAAGGTTTGTAGGTATGTGATCATATACACCAGTTCTATTACAAAATTACAAATCATATTTGGATGATGAAATTGATGAGGGATTTTGGTTGAGGTACATGTTGGGTACATGGTTGAGACTAGTGGTTGATGAGTTGGCACATACATGAGGTTTATAGTTGATGATGTTGGTACATATTTATGTGTCATATTTTATGTGTATTTTATGCATGGTTGATGGTACAGGTTGGGGTACATGTTGGTGCATGGTTGATGCACTTGTTTATGGTACAGGTTGATTACAGGTTTTTTGGTGGAGGTTGATTAATATAGGTTTACAACAATATATCTCATAGTGATAGTGTGACAATGGTTTCATCATTCTACTTCTACGACAGGGAGGTTGGATGGGGAAAGTACAAGTGGTTGTAGCCACCTTCCATTTGTAGTCAGAGAACATAGGGGGTTTTAACCTCCTTCTGGTTGTAGCCAGAGAATTGGGGAGTTGGAGCTTCCCTCAGGTTGTAGCCTAAGAAAACTAGGGGGTTGGAGCCTCCTACCAGTTGTAGCTGAAAAAAAAGGAATTTTATGCTTCCAATGAATGTAATTCTTAAAGACATATAACAAAAATAATTCAGTGCTTTTCTCCCGCTTTGGGTTTTCACAGAAAAACATTGGTGTATTGTGTATGTGTATAATTTCTCATTTGTTCATTGTGTATTTAATCTTCAACTATTGGATGATAATGCTACATTGATATAACACTTGAAGTTTATGGTTAAAAATGATTAAAAACAAGCTACAAGCAGAACTAGACAAGAAAGAAGACAATAAGGAACTAGAACAAATGATCATTAAATGGAAGGTTCAAATAGAAGAGGATAAAAAAATTGAAGAAACACTCAAAGAACAACTAGAATAAAGAGATAGGATCATTCGAGATTTGGAAGAAGAGATTGTCACATTGAGAAATGATCCTCAAAAGAAATATATGCAGAACAATTGAAAATTTTTGGATGACATTAACCATAGTGAAAAGCCTCATCATGAAAATTCTGGACTTGGATACAATTATATTGAAAAGGCATCAATCTTCAGAACAACAGATCGTCCTTGGCTTTTAAGATCGTCGCACGCTAGCTATAGTGCATCATGTGGAGATGTCATAGTCCAACTCTAGAGAAAGGGCGATGATCAGGCATTGTCGCACCCTGTGCCTTTTGTAGCCTCCAACGACCTTCCTTAATAAGGTTTTTGAAAAGAGAAATCCAATCAATTTCCTCATGGAAAAAGACTCTTTTTTGGTACATGAACACATGTTTGTCAATGGATAACTAGGGTGACCAAAATAATGTGTAACAGAATTCCCCCCAAAGTATGAAGTTGGAACTCGTGAAAGATGAAATACTTTGTAGAATGTGTGTGTCGGAAAAAAGAAGTGCACCAATCGGGAACCTGCAAACAGTCCAACATCAACATAATAATATACCATTGTCTGAGGTAGGCATTCCCATACTCATATTACAAAATGTCAAGTGAGTCATGGCCACTAAATATACACTATGGAACCATGTCATTGTGAATCGACATAGCCACCATGAATACACTGTGGATCTATGCTCTAAAATGACTCAAATTCAGACATAGCCATGAGACATACGAAGTGGATCTATGTGTCAATACAAATCATGAATACTCCATTGCAACCTGGACTAGAATGGTATGATCCAGGGTCTTCATTTCCATCATCTTTAAGTACGAATCTAACCATGTGATTACAGATGCTGAAATCGAACATGGTAGAAACCACTTGATTACCAGTCATTAATGAAAACCATTAACAAGTGCAATGGAAATCACCATTGATGCCAATGACTCCTAAGGTACCCTAGTACAATCCAACGAATGTGAATAAATGAGTTGAAGTTGAACGCTCAATGGAATCTTCCAATCAAGGGTCAATGATGTGAACCCACTGTTGAAAGTGAAGAAACCTACCAGTGAGGCATGCATTCTCCAAGGTACTAAATGATTTTTGAGTTAGGTTCCTGGATAATGAGTTGAATTCGAAAGGAAAAGACTCATCACAGGAGGGCCTTGATTTATCCCCCATTAATGACATGAAACATGTAACAAATTTGAAGTAGATCAAAGTATGAAGTGATTCGAAACTCACACAGGGGAGGCCGAGATGGTAGAAAAATCATAATTGCAGATGGTTGAGTTCGTAAAAGGCTTGTTTAGGTTGGACTTCTCTTGAACATATGAATGACATGCCAACGATCTTGGAAGCATTGATTCAAGGAGGACCCAAAATATGGACATGCGGATGATCAAATGAGAGACAAATGGATTTCCCAACCCGGATACAATCATGAAGGGGGGTGTCATGTTAAAGAACGACTATTACTTCAACTAAAACAAATACATCGATAGATTCCTTTCCCATTTTTTCCCACACCATTTCTGGCTAGTACCTCTTTATTTTACACAAGATTAAGGAGGATAACATATGCTTGTGGATGTAAGCTCATCCTTTGGATGAGTCCCTCAAATTATGTTTAACGAACCCTAAGAAGGAGTATTTTGATCCCATATGGGTCTTTCGATGTTTATTTAATGAGTCCAAGGAAAGAAGACTTAGTGGTTTTTCATGTTTAGAGAGTCTGAAAAACACTTAAAGAGAACTCCATCAGGCCCTTTTTCATAAATTAATATGACAAGACCGAAAAAGTGATAACCTATCGCTCGTTAGATGTTTTCTTCAAATACTTTTACAAGCATGAAAAGAA
Organism: Picea engelmannii; assembly: GCA_009831015.1. Taxonomy (NCBI): domain Eukaryota; kingdom Viridiplantae; phylum Streptophyta; class Pinopsida; order Pinales; family Pinaceae; genus Picea; species Picea engelmannii. Next base: position 323,311 of record ML799062.1, on the reverse strand, counting down.
CAAGGTTGCTCAGAAATCTTTTCGTTTTTATGGAGCGTGAAAAGAACTTAAAGGTTACTCCATAGGTTTCGCTTTTCGTGTCACCATTACGAGTTCAAAAAAATGACAAAAGACTACTTGATTACATTCTCATGGTTTCACGAGCGTGAGAAAGAATCAAGACTTACTTGGAGTTTTTCCTGAAAAACCCTAAAAGGATCTGTACATGCTACAAATGTATAAAAAACAAACCAAAAAATGAATCCTTGTTCCACCATTTCACTCCTAGACTTTTTATCTGCAAAACTCAACACTTGCAAAGTCGTCAAGACTTTTAGGGTTTAGATAAAACATATAAAATAATAAAATACAAATGAAAAAGTGAAAAAATCAATAAAAATGGGTAAAAACCTCATTTCACTATTTCATTTTTTATTTCACCCGGTTATAGCAAGATTTTCCTCACCATTGCTATCTTGCACAGAGGGCCTTTTTCCATTTCCCTATGCAGACTTATCAACCCCCTTTTTGATAAATCCAGATCCAAAATTCTATATTTTCCACATATACACTCCCTAACTGCTTTGCAAGATGCGTATACGCTTGCTGCTCCAATATAGCTAGTGTATATCAGGATTTGTGCCAGAAAATACAAAATGAGGTAGGGTTTCCATGTCACGACAAATGATCTCTGATCTTTGGCCTTGCATATATTGGAAACGTTCCGACTCGGCCCTTCAGTTGCATTCTGGAGGCTATAAGAGCACAATTTCGAGCTATGGAAAAAGAGAGAAAGCATTCAACTTTGAAAGCAAAGTTACTCTGGAGAAATTACTTCATATTGAGTCTGCATCCCTTTTTCCCTCAAGTCTAAACACAGTGTTCAACCCCCAAACTCTTCCCTTATTGTCAAGGGGATCTCATTATCTCTTTGCTATGAGCTTGCCTTTGGTGGAGGATTGAAGTGGTGGAGACCCAGTTGGAAGGAACTTGGTTTCTTAGTTTCGAACCGTGCCGACACAGAAGTCTATAATGTTGATACTTATGTTGATCAATTATTAATAGAAATACTCCTTTCCCTTCCTATGGATATCTTGCAAATATGTGATTATTATCCATGGGAATGTTTGTAATGTTTATTAATGGATTGTACTATCTGATGTGCTAACTCATTTATATACTGTCACTATATACTTGCATCACTTGTTTGTTGAGAACTTATTGCAGGTGTAAAGCTTTGGATCAAAGTGCTCAACAGTGGAATGACAACAAACAATTGGATCGAGGTAGGCTCCTTCCTCAAATTTCACATTAGTTTATATAGCACATGTTGGAATTGAGTTGATTTCTACAGTCGTACCTATCTTTTGTGGTTTACCCTTGGCCATACAGAGTTTTTCCCTTGTAACAGAATTGGTGACTCCACTGGGGAGAGATATTCCTTCTAAGGGTTGAAGTATTTTTCCTTCTTACATTTCTCTGTTGCCTTTGTATTTCTTGTCATATCACAGTTGGACAGAGGTGCAACAATCTTTGTAAAATTTTCAATAAACCACCGGTAATATCCAGCATGTCCAAGAAATATTCTCACCTCTTTCTGAGTCTTGGGGGGTGGAAGTCTGACGATGACCTCAATCTTTGCAGGATCGACTTTTATCCCTTCAGATGAAACATGATGTCCTAGAACCACTCCCTCAGTTAACAACATTTTGCATTTTTCATGACTTAGAGATAGGTTCATTTCCTGGCATCTGATGAGGAAATTTTCTAAGTTGTCTAAGGCTTCCTGGTAAGTGTTACCATAGATTGTGCAGTCATCCATGTAGACCTCCACACAATCATGAATAAGATCGACAAATATCCCTAATACTACTCGTTGGAATGTGGCAGGACCATTACACAATCCAAATGGTAAGACCCTATAGGCATAGGTGCCCCAAGGACAAGTAAAGGTAGTATTGTCCTGGTCCTCGGGTGTTATAAGAATTTGGTTGTACCCGTTGTACCCATCTAGAAAGGAAAAATACTTATTTCTAGACAAGGTATCTAGAACTTGGTCAATGAAAGGGAGAGGAAAGTAGTCTTTCAGAGTGTCTTTGTTAAGTTCCTGGAAATCAACACAAATTCTCCATTTCCCATTCACTTTCTTTGGAGCCACTACAAGCGGGGATACCCACTTACTGTCGGAGATGGGATAGATAAATATGACATTTAACAACTTTTGGATCTCCTCCTTGACCATGTCTTTGAGAGTTGGGTTCATCCTTCTCTGGCATTTCCTAACAGGTGTTACTTCCCCTTGGGTATATATGTGATGGATGCATGTGTCAAGGTGTATACCCTTCATGTCAGTGTATTCCCAGGAAAATGCTCTTGATTGTTCTTTAAGAATATCTACTAATTGTTTCTGTTGGTCTGCATCTAGCTCGGAGTTTATATGTAAAAATTTTCCTCGACTAATCTCGTAGGGCATAGTATAAGAAATGGTAGACTCATCTATCTCGAAGATAAAAGATGTCGAAGACAAAATGGATGGATCTAATTGTTCTTGAAATTTTTCCCATAACATGTATTCAAATTGGGGAAAGGACTGTGGAAAATCCACACATGTGATAGCAAAAATGAGCTAGTTTAGAACATTTTTTGTTGTGTTCTCCTTAAGTGCCCATGCATGGTCACTTGGAAATATGGGTTCTTCCCAATATTTTTTCTCGTATGGACATTTGAGCCACCATAGATTCTCCATAATAGGTTGAGTTGGAGGGTAAATGGTGAGCTTCTGAATAGAGAGACCATTCGAGATGGTCATTTCTCCTTCTCTATAACCAATAAATGCATTGGTTGTGGCTAGCCAAGGTCTTCCCAAAATGACGGGATGGCCTTTGGTAGGATCCTTTGAATGAATGAAGAGAAAATCTACAGGGTACTCCCATGAGGCTAACCATGATATCATCTAAAATCCCTTCAAGTATAACCCTAGTCTTATATGCTAATTTCAAAATGGTTGGGGTAGGTCAAAGAAGAGGTTGTAACTGTAAATGTTCCAAGGTAGTAGAAGTCATAACATTAATGGCTTCCCCTAGGTCTATGAGAGTGTTTCCAATGGAGACCTCATTAATGGTTATGGTCACTACGGGGTTTCCTGGATTCCCATATTTTGTTAGTTTTGGCTGCTCTGATATGTATTCAGAAAGTGCTCCTATCAAGTGTACTATAGGGGGATCCTTTTTCTTCCTACCTAGCTTCTTGATACACAATTATTTGACTAACTTACTATAGATTGGAATTTCTTTAATGGCTCGAAGTAAAGGAATATTGACACAAATATTTTTCAATTCATTCAAAATGTCAAATTTCATTCGGGTGGTAGGTTTCTCGATTACCAATAGGTCTGGATAAGGAGGGACCTTTGTCATTTGTGAAGGTTCATTTTGGGGAAGCTTGGGTTCTTGATTTTTTGGGATAATAACATATTCCCACCTAGTGTCATACGTGGGTTGTTTGGTGCTTTCTTCTTCTTCTTCTTCCTAGATGACTACTGAAGGTATCTACCTCTCTAGAAATTTCCCCGATCTTAGTTGAATTTCTTGTAATGGATCATGAGTGATAACATATGTCGGGAAGGCCTCCATCTCAAAATTGTGAAGAGATTGAGGGGGCTTATTATTGGGATTCAGCACTGGCTGTGCCGGTAATAGTATCGGTCTCGAGGAGCTTGGATTTTGATATTGTAGCGGTTGTTGTTGTGGAATATGAGGTAAAGGTGGTGGAACAAAACCTGGCAGAAGCTGCAGAGTGTTTAGTGAGAACTAAGCATAAGGATGGTTAGACATAGGGATAGGTGGAGCTTGAGGGTTTCCTTGGTTATGTCCTCCTCTCCATCCTTCAAAGAAAAATTGTTGGTACTGAGTAGAACAGTTTTTCCAACCTGATGGTTTCCACTGTTTTTGTTGTTGATAATAGGGTGGAACTTGGGATTGTAGATCCAGGTATGCGGGTTGATTCCTAAGCTTCCATGGCCTCCTAGGTGCATAAGAAGACTCCCCAAGATCTCCACTCCTATAGATGCCTAATAAACCGGGCAATGATGGACATTTTTTAGTTACATAGTCTTCTATACTGAAGCCACAAATTGAAATGTTATCTAATGGGAATTCCCTTGAGGAATGCTTCCTCCTGCATCTTGGGCAATATATGCTCATTGTTGCATTTTCCTCCTCCTGTTTCTTTTTTATTTTTAGGGTGTCCAACTGGGAACCTATTGTGCTTAAGATATCTGTCTTGAAGTTCTCTAAAAGGTTCCCTATTTCTTCTCTTGTGATACCACCTAAACTAACTAGTTTTAAGCTTCTATTGTAAGGGTCCCTAACATTCTTTCCTATTTTGGCTCTACTCCTTGAGTAATTTTTACACATTTCACATATTTTAGCAAATGGTTTATGGGAGATGTCACCTAATGCCATTAGGTTAAGCATCTCTAGATATTCTTCTGAAATTACCTTAAGGAAAAGAGACCTAATTGCATCATCTGGGATTTCATGGTATTTTGACTTTTGGGAGATATGACCAAATCTTTCCATATAATCTTCGAGGGTCTCATCTTCTAATTGTTGGATTTTAAATATTTCATTACGAGACTCTTTGGTCTTGCAGTAGTCTTGGTACTTCTTAAGAAATATATCTTTCATGGCTTCCAAAGACCTAATACTGGATTCTCCCAACCCCATGAACCATCTTGTAGAGTCTTTGAGGGTGGCAGGAAAGAGTTTTAATTTATGGGCATCTTGTACGTAGTTGTAGCTCCTACACAAGATGTCAAATTCAAATAGGAAGGTGTCTCGATCTTCACTTTTTTTACCATAAAAGGTAGGAAATACTGAGAGAGGAATATTCTTGATGTTGACATTTGGGGTGGTGTCTAAAATCGAAAACCCGAAGATAGTTTCAATTTGGTTTCTAGTTTCATCTTCCTCCACATGGCTTACATTGTTATGTTCCTCCTGATCATCTGATCCGGATTATTTTTGACACGAAATGAGAGCGGAGATATAATAAAGAAATGTACAGAGATATTGCAGATATTCAATAATATAGCAGAAATGTATCAGAGATGCAACCATAAACACAGATATACAGTAATACACGATTTCTATTAATCAAATAAATGTACAGAGACTGTAAAAATACAGAGTGAAAGACTCGCTAGAATGGTGGCAGCTTATCTCTGAGAAGAGATGTGACGGCTACTCGCATTCACAAGAAGATGATTACAATGATGCTCTAGAGGCCTTTTTACAATAAACAGGAATGCCAAAAGTCCTAGACATCCAAAAACCTAACCCTTGGATATGAAGCGCCAAAAATCATGTGGGCCCCGTTTGGGTAAGTGAGTACATCAACTTCCCGGGGTCGTAACTTTTGCATACGATCTCCGTTTTAGGCGTGTGATAGCTCGTTGGAAAGGTATTTTCGATGAGATTCATTTTGGGGGCTCAATAATTCCTTAGGATATCATTGAGAGCCTTGATCCCAAAAAACCTTCATTTAGGCCCTCAAAATGGCCCCGAAATTTAAAACCTGCTAAAAATAGTAAATTGCCAAAATTGCTAGAAAACTATTTTGAGCCAGTCGAAGAAGGTGGGTGGATACCGATATCCACCTGGATCATCATCCATATTGGCTTGGTTTCCAAAAAGAGAGTACTTGGGTGGTTTTACCTTTGAAGAGAACAAGGTTTTCGTTTGATGAAAAGGTCTTCCTATGGATTGGATGTATGGGACTCTACTTGAGCCGATTGAGACTATTGGTGCCAAATTTTCTGTGTCAGTTTGAGAGATAATTACATTGGATGAACTACCAAGTAAAATATTCATTTGTTCGGGGTCTATGATATCCTCAAAATTAGGGTCTCCTGGTGGTGGTGTAAAATCAAAATTTGCATTGTTTGGTTCTGTGGAAGGCTCGAGTGGTCTTGCCTCCTATCCCAATATGATTGATGTTTCAATTTATTGTTCTATAGTGCTCCCTATGTTAGTCTCTTCAGAGACTATTTTAGCTCTTTGAGTTGAGCTAGCTTCTGTTTTTTGGTATCGGTCTGTGGATTTTATAAGTGGAATGCCCCTCCCCCCAAAAATATCGGAAGGAACCTTGGTTGAAATGTCTGATTTAGATTTAATGTATCTACCATGTGGATCTCTAGGTCTATTCATGAAAGAAAGAAAAAACAAAAGATAAATCTACCATTTGGTTTCTAGGTCTATTCATGAAAGTAAAAAAAAAAAAAGACACTACCATTAGGTTTGGATGAACCTGCTATAACAGATGCACAGGTTCTTACCTCTCATCTTAAATCTCCCCCTCCACCAATCTAATGCTAAGGTCTAAGACTAATATATTTCCTAACTACTTCTTACCTTGATACAACTCCTCAACAACGACGCCAAAAATGATGGGTGTTATATATGCACTAAAAACACATTAAAATACCTCAATTAAATTTTCAACCTAGGGTAAGTAAACTTAGATTTGTAGAAAAATATATGCCAAAGGTAGAAGGGATGGTAGGTACATAGTCTAACTAATGAAGGTAGGTATCTAAAGCTAATCTACTCAATCAAAACTATCTAATGAGAAAACCCTACTAAGTAACTTGAAACTATGTAACCTAAGTACTTTTGGTCCAAGGATCGATGGATAGTTCTAAGAAAACAAGTAAAAACCCTATGTAAAGCAAACTAGTTCATAATAAGAAAAAACAACTATTTAAGCATAATAAACAAATGAAAAAAGAAAAATTCTTTAACTTTCCAACCTATATTCAATGAGTAAATACCCTATGAAAGAAAATAAATAAACAAGCAAGAAAATACACCTAACTAACCTACTAAAGCAAGTAAAAAAGTAAGCAAAGACAAGTATCTAACCTACTAAAGCAATAGACAAGTAAGCAAATAAAACTAACTAACCTACTAAAGAAATTAGACAACTAACTACTGTAATATAACTTCTACTGCAAGTAATCAAATTGAAACTTCTCATTGAACAACTATCTAGCCTAAGAGGCAAGTGGAATATGTTCTTAATTAAAATTTCAAAACTATCTCTAATTCATAAAAGGAAATATATTTTATTGAAAGCAAGAAGGACTAGCAACTAACCTTTAATATATGATAAGAAAAATGGTCTCTAACCTATCAAAGCAAAAGACTATCTATCCTACAACAACAATAAAACTATTTCCTAAGCTATGAAAGCAAGAAACTATATCTTATGAGCTATGAAAGCAGGAAAACTATCTTTTTAATCTATGAAAGCAAGAAAACTATTTCTTAATCTATGAAAACTCAAACGTAATGTTGGTGGTTGTGTGAATGTCTCTAGTGTCGTATGATATCTCGATGGCACTTGACAACAAAGGACAATTCAAGCAGTATAAGCTCAATATTGATCTCAATAGCAAAGTGAAATATATGGATTAAACAATCCAATTAGAATTTAGCCATGACATAAACAATTGTCAATTACCCTGAATATTAATTTATTAACCATCAACAATATAAAGAGATCATCATTGTACTTCTATACTACATAAGCAAAACTAGATTCAACCATTAACTAAGAAATATAATTGCAATTTAATTCTGAAAACAAAATTACATAAATTGAAAACTATGCTATATCTACTCTAACAATTCAAAATGCAATAAGAAAATGCTTAAAAACAGAAATCAAAACATGACATTAAAAAAGTAAACTAACAACTACATTAATCAACAACTAGCTAAGCCAATTCTACATAAAAATGAAATAAGAAAGCTATGATTAAAAACTGAAATTGATCCTATCCATCCATCAAATCCTTGTCAAAGAAAGCTCAAATAAAAACTTTGTTCTATTCTAATTAAAACTCCGTCTTAAACTTGATTCTAAAATCATAAATACAGACATAGTCTAATAGCTAACTACACATGGGGTTAGTCTAGGGATCTGCAGATCCATTCCTAATTTCAAGATTAATGCATGATAACACAATTCATCATACTAACCTGCAAAAGAGATTCAAAGCAATTAAATTATAACAACAAACTAATTAACATAATAAACATGCATGTACAGGAAAATAAAGAGAACAACTAAACTATGGAATGTATAAACAAACACAAAGACAGTTACCAGACTGCTGGTGAGCCACCCAGCAAGTCATGGTCACTTTCTAAAAGTACACCATGCACTCAACAAGATGAATTCACCATAAAAACTCAAAAACACGGTTCTTGTATAATCTGGCAATGTAAAATGGCAAAACAGAGTAAAAACGTATTTCTACCTATCACACTTTTGCTTCTGCTACTTAACTTATGTTTGACCATCTCGGTGGTATTTATAATGTTTACAGACCAAGTGGTCAACCACAGGACGGTCGAACCAGTTCTAAATTCATCAATTTGCATTAAATGTTTCCCTAACTGATAAAACAGAACGAGCCGATAATCGCCCTCTTGAACAACTAAAATTGAGATGTCGGAAGTTTAGTAGATGGAGGGGATAAGAACAAACAAAACCCACGTTCCCGATTCTCCCATCACTGGCCACCAATACCATAACCCCCAAGTCGCCCTCCGTGTTTGTGAAATACGCAGTGCTGGACAGAGTGTTGGATTGGGTATCAGAACGAGTGTTGGAAGGAGTGCCAGAAGTAGAAAGAGTGCTAGAAGTAGAAACGTGGTGCGTTTTTTCCCTATAACACCATAAAAACATGAATTAGATCTTGGTAATCACAAAACGTGATGAATTATACCCAATAATGACATTAAACATGAATCACACGTACCTGGTGGAGATTATATTGTTTTAACATAAAATTCTTCAAAAGCTTTTTCAAAATATGAAAAACACATATGTACAGAAGACAAAAGTGTATAATAACCATCATAAAAGTGATCATATCTCGGGCCCAACAATACCTCCTTTGGAAGGAGGCACATGATTCTGGTGACCTCTATACTGAAGAACATAACCCCTGGCAATGGGAATGAGAATGGAAGTGGGCCTAGGGAAAGAGAGGTTTAATTCGAATAAGTCTTCATACACACTTGGGAGACTTTGGAGGGGGGGCTGGGAAAGCACATGAGGTTTGCCCTTTATTGGGGAAAGGGAAGGAGAAGGAAAAGGTGAAAGGGGGGAAGGGGAGGAAGAGGGGACCTCTATCTTTGAAAGATCATACTTTGGTGAGCTGGGACATGAGGGAGATCTGCTGAGCCAAGAAAAGCAGGGAGATGAGGAGGAGGGGAAACCTCTCTTTTAGGAGAAACAACCAACATGGGGGAGGAGATACAATGGGCGGTCCAGTGGTAACTAGAGACACATTTTATTCACCTTTCTCAGAACCGAGAGAAACTAAAAAAAGAAAATTGTGATTATTACCTTACTTTGGTGAATCTTTTAAAAGTCCTTGTCTTCCATAAGGGTCCCCTTATGTGGGGAGAATCATCTATACACTTCTTCCTTCCACCAAAACAATTTCCACTGTGTTTGTCCTTCCCATCGTGGGTTTTGATTTCTAGGTCGTGAATACATTTTGGGCGAGGGGAGTTGGAAAACCACGCTACATGCGTACGTGATCAATTTCATGAAATTCATGGCATATAAAAGGTAGCTTCCAATAATATAGCTTTTGATTCCAAACTATATCACCGAAAATGATATCCACATTGCCAACCAAACCTTTTTTGACATCTACCTCCACTTGAATCCATTCCCAACGATGGTCTATCTTAAAGGCCTATTTGGGTTCGAGACCAATGAAGGATCCTATTTTTTTTCCAATTATCTCAAGGGCCTCCCTCAACTAGAATGCAACTGGAAGATCTAATAGGATAGCCTAGATGCGCAAAATTTCCATTGGTTCCCTGATTGGATTAAAATCAATCATCCAAGGTTTAAAAACTAAGCCATATGAGTCCCAATTCCAATATTTATGTAGTAAGAAGGAGGTTATATTCAGCTTCCTTCGACGAAGAATAAATGAGTTCCAACCTCTAGCTAGGGAATGAGCCTCTCGGAGATACCCTAGTACATGTTTCAAGTACTTATCCATCCATCTGCTGAGAGATGCTTCTCCTACTAGTTTCCCATTAAATCGATTGACCAGTGTTTTTCCAGTAATCCTCGAGACTTATGAGACCCGGATGTCTTTATACACTACTATTTGAACAATTAATCTTTTCTCCTTAATTCACCTAATTATTTTCTTAGGTCTCGCTTCCTATGTCTCAAAAGGGTATCTTTACCCATTTTTCTCGTCGCATAAACCCTTGGATGACTCTTCTCTTGATACCCGACCAGCAAAACTTTTCGACTCTTTGATTCTTGAATCTTTGAACTCTCTCAGATTGTATGATACAACCATAATGGAGCCCGATTTCTCCTACAAATCCATTAATTTCATTCCCATAAACACGATCCTCGATTCTATTCACTCGAGATAAATTATTCTTTTCGACACCATCTAGTACTTTGATTGTCAAGGGGGGAGTCGATTTGGAAACGATTATTTTTCCCAAAAATTCCTCGAAAGTGTAGAAGGCACAATCAAGCTTCGAGCTTACCTTATAGTCCACCAAAATGACATCTGACAAATCCATCCTAGATTTTGTACTTCATACTATGATTACACGGTTTTCCTTCACTTCCAAGTAGATATCACAACTGAGGGAATATTCTAGGAAT
>ML799062.1:283386-300945 GCA_009831015.1 Picea engelmannii | reverse complement strand
CTATCCTTATTTCATTTTCCACAAAATTATAAAATAAAAGAGGGGGGAACTATTTTATTTTTAATAATGTAAAAGCTATCTAGATAACCATCACTGCTCTAAAAATAGATTAAAATAATTAAAAAGTTTTTTCGAATAATCATTACAGCTTTTAAAATGGATTATAATAATTAAAAAGTTTTTTCGAAATAGTTTGGCGAATGGAATGTTTTCACACTTAATTTTTTTTTTTGATATTTTCATAATTTTAAATTAACAAAATTCGTTTTTAAAAAATGCAGAACCACGTATGGTATTAATTACATAAGGAAGCCTAAAGCATAGGGCGCGCATCCATTCCGATCGGTCAGTTCTGCGTTTACGTCGGAAACACAGAACCTTCGMGGAAGTGAGCRTTTTCTACAAAAGACTGACTTCCCTCGCCTGCAACTATATATCTTCCTCATGCAACAAATATGGCGCTTATCACGACCATTTTCGGATACAGAAAAATCATGCCCGTATGCTAATCTGGTCGGCCTGGACATTGAGATATTCAAAGTTTTTACTTCTTCTGCTATCAAAATGTCTAAGGTATGTACATTGTCCATATTATTAATCTGTTACAGTTATTTTTGTAACATATTAATAATGTGTAGAAAATGGTGTTTAAATCGACTATGGAGGATGAGAAAATCAAGAAAAGGGCTATGAAATCTGTTGGAGGGTCCGGATGCACGAATCTTCATTATGACATTACATGTCATTTCGTATGTGTTTGTTGTTTTGTATTTGAATTTTAAAATATTTATGCCCAAAAGAGTACACCTATTGATAATGAGCACATTTAATATGTTTTTAGTACTTAATCAGTTTTGTATGGACAAGATTAAATATTGTTGAAATATTCTTAATCGTCTCAATAAATCAATGGTTGTGATTTCAACCACTAACTTCCTCACTATTACCAGCCACCAGTAACTTGTGGCTGTGCTAGTATATAGCATTTTTGAATAACAATATTGTTACTATTTTAATTGTACCTTTTAAAAATAATTGTTATTATTTTTTTTAATTTATTATTTGTTGGATGTTCCTCTAGAGCCAAAAAAAAATATTTAACTATGTTTTATTATTATGACTAATTTGTTAGGTGGGCAATTTTTATATCAATGTCACAATGGTTTTTTTAAGTTGAATCTGAGTACATGTGTTTGTGTCCTTTTGTTGAGGCCAAAAACCTAGGTGGTTCTTGATTACAAATGATGGTGAAAACTTGTTCCTAGTAAAACCCCAAATATGTACCTAGTTGGACATTAGATTAATTGGTTTCCATACATATGGTATATGGAAAATCCCAACATTTTAAATCTTTAAAACCAAAAAAAAATTATGAATAAAAAATAAACATTTTAAATCTTTAAAACCAAAAAAAAATTGTGAATAAAAAATAATATTTCAAACTTGAAAGAAACTATCTTTGGTTTCCATACATATGGTGTATGCACTCTCTATAGAATTTGAGCTCAATAATAACACCTCAACACTTAAAAAATCATAAATACAACCCTAACCCTAACCGTAGAGACAAAACATACGATCAACTTCTTCTTACTTCTTATTGTTGCTAATTTAATGCAAAAGTTTAGAAATTAAAAGTTATATTTTATTAGATTATTTAATTTTAGAAAGTTGCTTATTATTATGGTTAATTTATTTTATTTTTTTATTCTTAATTTAATGTAAAAGGTGTAGAAATTAAAAGTTATATTTTATTAGTCTATTTAATTTTAGAAATATGAAAACTATATCACTTTTATAATGTATGTATGCATTGTGTGAGTTTAATGGTTAAAAACATGTGTTTCCTCTTAAGAGATTATAAATTCAAATCCAAAAAGGGAAAAGTTTTGGGTCTACACCTTGAAACCAAATAGTGAGAAATGCTCACAGTTAGTGCACAACAAACCCAACTACCAAATTCACACTAGCATATATGGTGCAAAGAAAACCCACAATAGGAGTAAATATTCACTAAGATAACATCCAACACACATAAAGAGAACACTTCAAATGTTTAGTGGCTCAACAAGCCATCTATTAAGATTGATAAAAAATTGACAAATTTATGATTTTACAACGAGTGTGCAACTCAACTCAACTAGCTTCAATGGATGAGTTCTGCAAACCTAGAATTTTACAATTATTTAGAAGTCTAAGACTTAGTTAGGTCCCTCCTACTTACAAGACCTTACAATTTACCATGTTAGATCTAGGTTTTGTTGCATACTTGCTCCTAACACACTTGGTTGTCTTTTTTCTCTTTCTATCTCCTCTCTTTTCTTGAATTCTACCTTTCTCATCCATTTTTCTACTTAGTGCTTCTAACTAAAACTGTCTTCTCCATAGAGCTTCAACTCTTCTTCTCCAATGAAAATCTACCCAATATGCACTTGTATTTTCCTTCAATCTCCTCTACAATTTTGCTTTCTTAACAACTCTATTTTTTATTTTCTTCCATTCATTAACAATTCTACTTGACCTCAAAAGGAATTAAATTATTTTTGTCCTTTCATTAAGTTGTGGAAGCCTTCATCTCCTTATATACAATTCTTACTTTATTCTCCCCTTCATCTTCTTCTACTTTATTCTCAATTTATTCTCCCCTTTTCTTTTCCTCTACTTCTCTAGATTTTCAATATTAAGCCCATCTCTCCAAATCTTAGGTCTTTCATATCTAAAACCCTAGACTACCTTCAATGCATCAATGCTCTACCATGATCGATGACCTGATCATGATCTTTCCAAGTCGCAACCATTCAAGTACCGAAATAAATTCCAAGGGGGACATGCTCCAACTTGCCGCTCAAACTTATGGCCTAATCCTTTGTGTACTATCACTCATTGACAAGTGATTTCCGACTAAACACCGGTTGTCTGATTCAACAAGTCAATCGAACGGTCTACAGGCACCTCGGGGGATTCCTCCAAGGAAATCTTCACCCAGTACTCAGAACACCACGGGCTAATCCAGACCGTTCACAGTGAATGAACCTAAGGTTGAGATCTCGTGTACTTTTCCCAAATGCGCCCGACTTACAACATAAACAAATGATGCAAGGCAATCAAATTTCACGTATACAACTTTGACTTTTGAAAAACGTTTATACAGTACCATTTTTATTTGCAGTTATAATCTTTTGTTATTAAATTATTTATTATTATTAATATTTACCATTTTCTTTTACAAAATTCAAATTACCCAGAATGTGGAATTTGTTTATATTGCTGTTTGCGATCCAACTAGTCAGCATTTTCAAGAATATGTACCAAAAATGAACTATACCTACATGTTACTACAACTTTGATTTTTTAAAAATTAATAGTGTAAAAACTTTAAAGATAATCATTAATAGCGTAAAAATAGATTCAAATAATTGGAAAGGATTTTGAATTACTTTGACGAATTGAGTGTTTTCACACTTAAAAAAATATTGGTAGATATTTTTCATATTTTTAAATTAACAAAATTCGTTTTTCAAAACTGTACAACCACGTCTGGTATGGATTACATCCAGATGCCTAAACCTAGTCAATACTTTTCTTTCCCTCTTAGCCTTCCCACATAAAAGCAGAACCTTCGCTGAAGTAAGCGTTTTCTACCAAAAACTGACTTTCCTCGCCTGTAGCTATTTATCTTCTTCAGGCTACAAATAAAGCGCTCAACACGACCATTTTCGGTTCCAGAAAAAAGAGCGTTCAAGGCCCGTATGCAAATTTGGTCTGCCCGGACATTGAGATATTGAGATACGCATATGGTCCATCTTACTAATCTGTTACACTTATTTTTGTAATTGATTGAAGATTTTGTTGGTTTGTAATCATTTCACCGCCTTATGACGGCGGATGGGTGGCCGTTTTGACCTTTCAAGATGTGAGGGTTCACTGTCAGCCCAAGCGGTGGTCGCCTTAGCCTTTGCAAGCTACCAAATATCATCACCGCCCTGATTTAATCTTTAATCTTTTCCTAAGTTTTGTTCCTATAAATACTTGAATCATATTGTAATTTATATAGAGCATGAGACAGATATAGAAAGAGATATCTTGAAAACGTTTTTAATCAAATTGGTTATTTTGTATTTGAAGCTCTGCTCTGCGTTTATATTTTACTGAGTTTGTAAACTTATTTTATCTCTTGATAAAAATTCATTTTTGAACAAATACAGTAATTTTTTGTTTTTACTGATTGGGAATCCTGTTTTACATTTATCCCAAAATTATTTGTTGGAGCATATATGATTTGAAAAATCATTTTAATTAAAGGTTTGTTATTTCACATTTCTGAGTTCACTTGTTAAATGTGAGCGGAGATCCTTTGCTTTACCAAACGCCGAAACCCGAAATTGTTGGGCCCACATCCTATTTGCATTTCACGATTCACCGTGTCATTTTGTTTTTGTGCGTCGGGTGTTAGCAAACCCCGAACCCCAAACTCCACTCTGCCTGGCCGTTAGCAAACCCCGAACCCCAAACTCCACTCTGCCTGGCCCCACAGTTTAATCGCATTTCGCGATTTCGACAATCAACATGTGTTATCAGTTCGACGTTTGTAATCGCCGAAACCCGAATGTCGATTGACCTCCGTTTTTCACATTTGGTATCAGAGCCTGCAGTTTATCTGGCAATTGCTTAGTTTATTGTAGATTATTCCTGTTAGTGCCAAAAAAAAATATTCTCATATTTTTCTGCGTGAAGGTTTATTTAATTTCTGTCAATTTTTATAAATGGTTGCGTCTGGTAGTAGTTCTTCTCAGATTTAGGTTCCTGTTCTGAGCGAGAAGTCATATGATTCCTGGTACATTCAGATGAGGATGATTCTGCGTTATGAGGATTTGTGGACTTATGTTATTGATGGCTATCCCGAGCCATTTGATGCGGCAACAAAATTGGCTCTGTCTAATACTGACCGTGTTTTGTTGAAGGAAAACATGAAGAAGGATAATAAAGCTCTTGGATTAATCCAACAAGGATTAAATGAATCCATTTTTATGAAGATTGCTAGTGTTTCATCTTCAAAGATGGCTTGGGACATTCTTGAAACCAGTTATCAAGGTGTGTCCAAGGTAAAGGCAGTCAAGTTGCAGAACTTAAGGGACTTCGAAAATCTGAAGATGAAGGATAATGAAAGTGTTGATACTTTCATGACTCAAGTGATGAGTGTTGTGAACCAGTTCAGGCAGTATGGAGATGATGTTGAGAATAAAAGAGTTATTGAGAAAGTGTTGAGAAGTTTGCCCAAGAAGTTTGAGCCTGTTGTTGTTCCCATAGAAGAATTTAAAGATTTAAGTCTAATGCAAATTGATGAGTTAACTGGTTCTCTTGTTGCTCGTGAATCTAGGATATCTAGATATGAAGAAGGATCAATGGAGCATGCTTTCAAATCCCAACTGCATGTTACCAGAGGCAGGAGAAGAGGAAGGTTTCATACTCGTGGAAGAGGAGGTCAATTTTTAGGTCCAAGGGACAACGGAGCCGAATCAAAGTCTGAGCATAAATTACAGTAGAATCCTCCTAATTTAAGAGGGAGCAGCAGCAAACCATGGCAGTAAGATAATCAGAGGTATGACAAAACTAAAGTACAATGTTATTATTGTAAGAAGTTTGGGCATTTTGCTAACAAATGTTGGAAGAAACAGGGAAATGTTGGAAAGCAGTCTGCACATATTATAAATGAGTCTGAGGATCATCAAAATCCTGTGTTTTTAACCTGTAATATCACTCAAGAATGTGCAAATGATATTTGGTTTTTGGATAGTGGTTGCAGTAACCACATGACTGGTAATAAAGACTTATTTTCTTCCATTGATACTAGTATTCAGTCTAAAGTCAAACTAGGAAATGACTGTAAGGTTACAGTCAATGGTAAAGGTATAGTTTCAGTTTACACTAAGAACAATCAGAGAAGAAATATTGATGATGTTTACTTTGTGCCTAGTTTAAAATGCAATTTTATTAGTGTTGGACAGTTGTTGGAGAAAAAGTACAGAGTGTTCTTCAACAACAAGGTATGTACTATCTATGATAAATTACCCAGCAAACAGTTGATTGCAAGAGTAGAGATGACCAAGAATAGAATGTTTCCACTTGTTATACGAAATGATTTGAGTGGTTCTTTGAATGCTTATAAAGATGGAAGTTTAG
This sequence comes from Picea engelmannii, assembly GCA_009831015.1. NCBI lineage: Eukaryota > Viridiplantae > Streptophyta > Pinopsida > Pinales > Pinaceae > Picea > Picea engelmannii. The sequence goes on along the minus strand of ML799062.1, from coordinate 294,765 downwards.
ATGAATCTTGGTTATGGCATTTGAGATATGGTCATTTACATTTTGGTGGCTTAGATTTGTTACAGAAGAAACAGATGGTGAAGGGGTTGCCTTGTATTCAACAACCTGCAAGCTCTTGTGAGAGATGCATACTTGAAAAACATAACAAAGATAAATTTGTTTCAGGTGTTTCCTACAGAGCAAAAGCTCCTTTGGAAATTGTCCACACAGATTTATGTGGACCTATGCAAACACCTTCTTTAACTAGTTGTGTTTATTTTATGACTTTCATTGATGATTTCAATAGGAAGACTTGGTTGTATTTGTTGAAATAGAAATCGGAAGCCTTTGATGTTTTTAAGAAATTTAAGTCTATGGTTGAGAATGAGAGTGGTCGAACCATTAAGATCCTCAGGTCTGAGAGAGGAGGTGAGTATAAATTGAATGAATTCATTGAATTTTGTGGTCTTCATGGAATTAAAAGGCAGTTTACTGCTCGATATTCTCCATAACTAAATGGAGTGGCTAAAAGGAAGAATCAAACCATTATGGATATGGCTCGAAGCATGTTGAAAGAGAATCATCTTTCAAATGAATATTGGGGAGATGCGGTTCTTTTCTCTATTTTTATCTTGAATAGAAGTCCAATCAAGACCGTGAGGGATCATGTACCTCAGGAAGCCTGCGATGGTAAGCCTTGTAATGTTTCTCATTTCAGAATTTTTGGATGTGTTGCATTTGCACATGTACCTGCAGAAATGAGGAGGAAGTTGGATGACAGAAGTGAGAGATGTATTTTTGTTGGATACAGTGAAAAGTCTAGGGCATATAAACTCTACAATCCCATCACCAAAAAATATGTAATCAACAGAGATGTTCAGTTTAAAAAAGATGAAGCCTTGGATGGAAGTATTGACAAATCAATTTCAGAGGGAGTTGTGTTACCCCGTGAAGATGATGATGGAGCTAAGAAGGTTGAAGATGATGGAAAAATGGTTCCACATGCACATACGATTTCATGAAGAAGTCCAACAAGACTAGCACCAGATTTCAGCCAATTTCAATTTAGAATGCCAAGAACTCATGAGCGTGGTGAGCCATCTGGACATGGTGGACATCAAACAGATTCATAGGTAAGTAGTGAATCAAATCCCACTTTAGCTTCATTAAGAGACAAATTTAAAGGATATCAGACTAGAAGTTTAAAAGAATTGTATGATCATAATGAAGAAGTAGATCAGATTTCAAATTTTGCATTAATGGCATGTGATCCTGTAAGTTTTGATGATGCTACTAAAGAGGATGTCTGGATAAAATCAATGGATGAGATTGATTCCATTGAAAGAAATAACACTTGGGATCTTGTAGATTTACCTGAAGGTAAGAACAATATTGGTGTTAAATGGGTTTATAAGACTAAGTTGAATGCAAATGGTCAAGTTGAAAAATACAAGGCAAGACTTGTAGCTCCGGGGTTTAGTCAGCAACCCGGTATTGATTACAATGAAACCTTTGCTCCTGTAGCAAGGATTGACACAGTGAGGATGGTATTAGCTATTGCATCTCAGAATAGATGGATCATTCATCAGATGGACGTCAAGTCTACATTCTTGAATGGATATTTGGAAGAAGAGGTTTATGTAAGACAACCTTTGGGTTATGAGATTGATAATCACAGAGATAAAGTTTACAAGTTGATGAAAGCCTTGTATGGATTGAAGCAGGCATCCAAAGTTTGGTATAGAAGAATTGATGAGTACATGATTAGTGTTGGATTCAATAGAAGTCCAAGTGAACCAACTCTGTATGCAAAGGTAAACTAGAATGGTAAAATTTTGATTGTTTGTTTGTATGTTGATGATATTATTTTTACTGGAGATCTATCTGTAGATGATTTTAAGAATGCCATGAAAACAAAGTTTGAGATGACTAATTTAGGTTTGATGAATTTTTTTCTTGGAATTGAAGTGGATCAATTTGATGATGGCATTTTCATTTGTCAAACTAACTATGCAAATGAAGTGCTGAAAAGGTTTAGAATGTTGAATTGCAAGCCAGTTGCAACACCAATGGCAACTGGTATTAAACTGAGCAAGTATGATGAAGGATCATATGTTGATCCAACCCTGTATAAGAGGCTGGTTGGAAGCCTTATGTACTTAACATCAACCAGACCTAACATTATGTTTGCTGTGAGTTTGATTTCCATATTCATGGAGACTCCGAAGAGTACTCATTGGCAAGCAGGAAAGAGGATCTTGAGATATGTTGTTGGAACAACCAATTTTGGTATCCGATACACATCAATCTTAAACTTTGAAAAAATCGAATATACTGATAGTGATTTTGCAGGTTCCATTGATGACAGGAAAATCACATCTGGGTAAGTTTTCAGTCTTGGATATGGAGCAGTGGCATGGGCATCAAAGAAACAACCCATTGTGACTCTATCTTCCACTGAGGCAGAGTATGTTGCAACAGCTGCAACTGCATGTCAAGCTGTATGGATGAGAAGGGTCTTGAATGAATTGTTGCATGACCAAAACAATGAAACTCAAATTGTCTGTGACAATAAATCTGCCATTGCACTTCAAAGAATCATGTCTTTCAAAAACAGAGTAAGCACATTGATACGAGGTATCATTTCATTCGTGAACTGATAAATGGAAAAGACATTTCTATTTAGTTCTGCAGGTCTGAAGACAAATTTGCAGACATATTTATGAAGCCTTTGGGAAATGAATTGTTTAATATCCATAGAAGAAATATTGGGGTGTACAAGCTGTAATGCATTGTTTACAACAATTTTGTTTGAACTATTTTTAGTTTGTTTTTGCCCTGAAATGATTAAGAGGGAGTATGTTGGTTTGTAATCATTTCGCCACCTTATGACGGCGGATCGATGGTTGTTTTGACCTTTCAATATGCGAGGGTTCATTGTCATCCCATGCAGTGGCCACCTTAGCCTTTGCAGGCCACCAAATACCATCACCGCCCTGATTTAATTTTTTCCTAAGGGCGAAAGGGAAAGTTTTGTTCCTATAAATACTTGAATCGTATTATAATCTATATAGATCATGAGATTGATATAGAAAGAGATATCTTGAAAATATTTTTTAATCAAATTGGTTACTTTGTATTTGGAGCTCCGCTCTGTGTTTATATTTTACTGAGTTTGTAAACTCATTTTATCTCTTGATAAAAAATCATTTTTGAACAAATGCATTAATTTCTTGTTTTTACCGATTGGCAATCCGGTTTTACATTTATCCCAAGATTATTTGTTGAAGCGTATATGATTTGGAAAATCATTTTAATTAAAAGTTTGTTATTTCGCATTTCAAAGTTCACTTGTTAAATGTGCACGGAGTTCCTTTGCTTTACCAAACACCGAAACACGAAATTGTTGGGCCCACACCCTATTTACATTTCATGATTTGGCAGTCACCGTGTCATTTTGTTTTTGTGCGTTGGGTGTTAGCAAACCCATAACCCTGAACTTCACTCTACCTAGCCCCACAGTTTAATTGCATTTCACAATTTTGGCAATCAATGTTTGTTATGAGTTCGACATTTGTAATCGTCGAAACCTAAATGCCGATTGACCTCCATTTTTCACAGATTTTGTATGGACATCTTGAACCATTATTTCTATGTGCAGAAAATGGTGTTTAAATTAACCATGGAAGATGAGAAAATCAAGGGGAGGGCTTTGAAGGCTATTGCAGGGTGGAGCCACGAATCTCCATTACCTCTATTTATGGCACTACATGCAACTAAAATATTTTATCTCCATTTCGTATATGTTTGTTGTTTTGTATTGGTTTCCTAATTCTGCCACGGCTCTGTTTCAGTGGATTCTGTTGAAGTGAACATGGAGAGGGAATGTTGACGGGGGTGGGAGATGTGGATCCGGTGTATCTGACAAAAAAGATAAGGAAGTTAGGGTACAAAGCTGAGCTGCTAAGCGTGGGTCCTGTGGAGGAGGAGAAAAAGGATGCTCGAGAGGACAAGGAGAATGATGAGGAGTTCAAGAAGGATGCTGAGGAGTATGCTCCTCCAATTGTGTATCATGTGTATCCCTACGGATACCCAACATACACGGTTGTGAGAGATGAGTATCCCAATGGCTGCGCCATCATAAGGTAATAGTAATCACAGGTAGAAGTTCAATCATACGTTTAGTATTAGTTGTAATCGCCACATTTCCAGATATACTAGGTGAACCTTTGTGTTTAGTCCTTTAAACGTTATATATGGGATAATTATAAGCGCCATACTTGCTTCGACGGGGTTTCAATTTGGAATTCGAGGCTGATAAACAAGCCACCAAGAAAGTTTGTATTCCATCGTTTCTGGTGAAGCGTAGATCTATATATGTCTTAATCTTGTCCATGTTGGCATGCATTAAGTGATATTTTTTTTGTAGAAATGTATCTCTACTTATTAAATGATCATTACACACTATCATTTAAACGAGGATCATAACACAATATCATTTAAGTATGTTTTTGTTTTTTTATTTCAAATGTTAAAATCTATATATGATTTAGTATTTGTATGATAATGGAACTGTGTTCTCTAAAATAAAACCAAGAATGCATAGTCACTTTCATATTCTACTGTGTAAATACTGAATAATTTATTATTTAGTTGTTAATTGTTATAGGATAAATAAGTATTTTTATTGATGAAAATGATAATTAAGGAAGTCTATTGAGAACTTAAGAAGGAATGATATTACTCTGATTTCTTTAAAATTGTATTTCTCTGTTAAAAAAAACATTGAGAGAAGTCCTCCAAGATCACCATACTTTTGATGACTTAGGAGGTTAGGAAGGTCTATATTGTGGCAAATAATTTTAAATTAGAAACTAATTTGGGAATATGGTGGACAATCTAAGAGGAAATGTTTTTCATCTTCAACCCTCTTAGTGTCACAAAGATGACAAATTCTTTCTTCCCTAGGTGTTTTGGAAATTGTCCAATCCCAAGTTTCACTATGTAGTTTGTGAGAGTTTGTTCTTATCTTAGCAATGRCTATTTTCTTCTTTGTACTTCTTAACACTAACGTTGACCACCTTCTTGTAGTATCTTAGTTTTCTTTTATCCTCTACTTCTTTATCACACCACATATTCTCCTTAAATTTATAAGTCATAATATTTGTAATATGATCGATGTTATTCTTGTATTACCTAATCATTTAGCCACGATTTGGCATCTTTATGTCATCCCAGCTTGAGTAGTTGTTAGTTTGAAGCAATTTTGGGGAGCCTCTTGTTGAATGTAATAAGGTGGTCCAGAGTTGAATGATAGCCTTAGCTCTATTTCCATTGCTTTCTAGAGGTGTACTAATCTTCTTGTCCAAAATAATTCCACATAGCTTAGCTACAATAGGGATAATCATAATAGTCCTATAAATAGAGGGATTTTTTATCATACTTTTAAAATTGGTATAAAGAGGCTTTCACTCCAAGGTTTTGGGAAACCTTGCTCGATATCTAAATTGAGGATCTTATGCCCTAAACTTAATGTCTTCCATAGAAAAAACTTCATCATTTGTTGAACTATTTCGAATATTGTCCATGACATTATGGGATTTGTAAATATTTTTAAGGTAGATTTTCCAATCCTTCAAGGGAATCCTACTATTTTCTTTAGTTTTACTAGTTAGAATTTGTCTCCATAATTTCTTAGGATCTATCTTAAATAGGTGCAATTTAGCTTCTCTTTATTTCTCTTTATACAGTATTTTTTTTCTCTTTTAATTAAGTTTTTGTACCTATTTATCTTATTAAAACATTGAAAGCATCCCTAATGTTTTTTTTAGCAATTATACATTCATTCATGATGGTACCAATGGTTAGTTGTACCATTTTTCTTTTTACAAAGCACCTCAATAGATAATTTTTTTAATGAAAGTAGAGAGGATTGTTCTAATATGTTAAGAGATTTAAAGCTTTATTTACTTGTGAATTTCTATAGGATAAATAAGTAGTTTCCTTTTCAAATGGTAAAATCTATATATTATCTAGTTGTCAATTTCTATGGGATAGTTATTATTCTTGAATGCAAGTCATTATTTTTATTTAAGGAAAATCATCCTACTTAAATAATGAGTTGGTTGACACCACCTTATTTGCTAGTGTTTAGTAAAGGGGTAGACTTTCATTGTTTCCTATTGTCTTTTGGTCTTGGGGGATTCACTTGTTTCCTTATATACATGAAAGACAAAAAGTGGTAGAAGTAGTTTTTTCTACTTAGAAGTAGTTTTAGGTCTTATTCCAAGACCAAAAAGTGAGTTTTTCAAGTTAGTATTTGCAAGAAATCCAATGTCTCTTGTGGTCATAGTCTAAATTGTTAAAATTAATGCTTACAATAGAGATTGGTTTGGATTTTCTAGATCTAGTTAGTTGTGAAAGATCTTCCCCAACTCTTAGATCCTATTTATGTGTGTGGTTGAGATATTTCCTCATGAGTTTGTTATGTTGTGGAGGAAAAATTATTGTATAAACATATGCTTCACTAATTAATAAAATATATAGATTTTGTGTATGCAATATGGTTCTCCATTTTGGTATCATGGGTGTAACTCCTCATGGGAGTTCCCATAAATGTGTGATAGTGGAGTGTCTTTTACGTTTGTTTATTTTGTGATTCAATGTTGAATTTCTTAGCATAAGTGTTTGAAGATTATATGTTTTGTTTGAAGATGACTATTTTCTTGTAGTGAATAAGCCATCAAGCCTACAACTTCTACCTCGAGGACTATTCCAACAACAGACTGTATTAACTCATCTCAAGTGGAAATCTATCCATTCGAGAAAATATAGGTCAGTGGTTGGAAGGACCATTGTTAATTTGCAAGAATCACAACCTATTCTTGTTCACCGCCTGGGTAGAGGCACATCATCAGGACCAATAAGCTCTGACATCGATGTTGTTGAGATCAAGCAGAGAATTTATAAAACATATTATGCATTGGATGATGGGATAATTGAACAAAATAAGATTATGAATGCATTGGAGCTATCTTCATAGTCAATGCACTAATTTCTATTTGCATAGAAATTATAGATCTATTTCTTTTTCATGGAAGAAAATAATTTTGTTTCCCTTGTCTTCTAAACTATGGGAGATAGTCAAGGTGTTATTTCAACCAATTGGGTGTGACATGTCATACTTGTCTCAACCATAAAATGGAGCAATCAACATTTATTTAACCGTTGCAGTCATAAATCATTGTTTGGAAGGTGTCGTAACTCATACGCATTGCTGCACAAAGTTGGTAATGATCAAATTTACCAATGAGATATTAACACAAGTGGGAAGTACCATATTTGGTGCCATGGAGCAGATAATGGAAGAGAACCCCTAGGCTGCAAACAAGAGGTCGGTTTTTGTTTTTAGTTCAACGGTTTTCAGATTGGGTTTGTCATTGTTGGATGAAGTTTACATTACATCTATGTGTGGAATTCATTTTTTATTTGGAGTGCAGAGTGTGAAAGATTAGAGAGCTTGTGTGTTTGTAAAATTATAGTATAATGAACCAATTATAGAACAAAGTGACATAATTTAGGCTTCTCTGCCACAAGAGCATATCGTTCATTTAATTATGTCTACATTCTGTTACAAGTTGATGCTTCTTGTTGTCCTTTGGTGTTCCAAGAATAATGGTACATGCTATCTTTGTTTGTTTGTGTGTACATTAAAAAAGGTCAAGTTGTATGATTGACCACTGGATACATTCAATATCTAAACTATTTTCCTATATAACTGTTGAAATATATAGTTCATTGTATTTTCACAGATGGAAGTATCTTCCTAGAGTGACTCAATACTGAAACTAATTTTCAGCATAATCAAGAATCGTCCGTTCTACAAATGCGTCATTGATGGTGAGAAACATTTGTATCCTAAATGGATCAAGTGGCAGCTCGAAGTTGATGGTTGAGAAATAACATACTCTATGAGATTTGAGAGTGGGTAGAAATGCTGATGAAGATAGATCTCAAAGTCCAAAAATATTTTAGTGTTTATTATTTATGATGTAAGCCTTAAGGGAGAGTCTTAGAACTAATGCTTACATTAAAGATTGGTTTGGATTTGCTAGATTTAGTTAGTTGTGAGAGATCTTCTACAACTCTGAAATCATATTTATGTGTATGGTTGAGATATTTCCTCATGAGTGTTTGTTATGTTGTTGGGGATTAATTCTTAAATAAATATATCTTTCATTGATTAATAACATATATAGATTTTGTGTGTACAATTTGGTTCTTCATTCATGTGCATTCTAGTAACATTTATCCATAATCTCATACATGAACCCAAATACTACCCCTAAATTACTATTTAACCTCTTGCCAACTAGATTAAGAGTCTATTATTAAAATCTATTATAAATTAATAAACTAATAAATTTAATTTTTATAATAAAAATTATTTTTAAAATTTGATAAAAAAATTGTGAAAAGTTATACTTAATTGATTAGAACTTTTATCATATAATTTTTTTTTATAGTTTTTTTACCATATTTAAAATTATTAAAATTTTAAAAATAAATAAATTAAAATATAATATTACTTCTACACAATAAAAAATAATTTAATTTATTTATTTAATAATTTATTTCATTATTTTATATTATAAATCAATTAAAATATTCACTTCATTATATTTTAATGATAAAATAATAATACTTTAATTTTAAAATAGCAATAAAAAATTTAAAACATCATAATTACTTCATAATCTTATCCCAATCATTTAAAATTTTGATTGGGATAATAATTTTAAATATTGGGATAATTGGCTACTTGTAGAACCGTTTCCCAATAGCCTTCCCTGTTAGCCAACACTGTTCAAGTTCATCTCTCCTTCACATGCGTTGAGTCCAGTGAGACTCTGGTTAACGGTAGTAAGACTCGAGTTAAATTTCATTTATTTATTGCATTCTGTTTCAGATCCGATGATATGTTTCCTTGTATCCATATTGTAATCTATATGAATAGTGTGAAGGGCGAATTGTTGGAAACGGTGACAACAACTCATCCGTGAATAAGATTCTAGATCCTATAAACCAGGATTGGTTGTAACCAATGCACCTAAGTTAAACTATGGATGAGATTACATTTAATAGTCAGTTTCTAATATACATTGCTATAAATTTGTATGCCCGTAGAGGTTGTGACAGAGTCAGAGTGAGGAGTGAGACTTGACTGTAATCTCCATTAGCTGAATAATAAGATAACCGATACCAATGCTTGGTGGACATAGCCCAACTTTTGGGTGAACCACGTAAACTGCTGTGTCTTTTTTGTTTGCATATGTATTGATTGTCTTATGGTAATTGTTGTTTCCACACTGGCAATTACAACAAGTGGTATCAGAGCTCAGGCGCTGAAGAGATGAGGAGGGTGCAGACCGGAAGGAGTCACTGTTGAAATTCGTTTGTTGGCAGCGTTGAAATTCATTTTTAGCAGCGTTGAAATTCATTTTTTTGGCAGCGCTTGGCAAAGATTTGCACAGGGGCGCCGACGCTGGACAGCAGGATAATCGGGCGCGCCGATGCTGGGAAACAGGTTAACGGGGCGCGCCGGCGCTGGAGACCAAAGATACGAGCGCGCTGATAAATAAAATTTCATTGTTTTTGACAGGGAGCGTTGTGTGGAAGCTAGCGCTCACCTCTCCGGCTGGGAAGCACCATATGAGGAAGCACCATAAAGAGGACAGTTCAGGTTGGGAGATCAGTATCACGAAGATTTCAGTCAGGGAGAGTAACCTCGGATGGAAAGATACCTTTTCCATTGATGACAAAGGGTGAGAGATTTATCAGATGCAAAGGTAAATCCCTGGAGAAAGTGCATAGGGGCATGGTTTCAGTGGGAGCGATGCTCACATGGGGAGCATGAGTGATATGACCTCAATATTGCATCAGAGTGTTTACATCAATGCCAAAGGGGGAAATTGTTAATTATTTGGGTTGGTTTTCATTGATGTCAACCCTTGGATAAATTCCAGTAGCGAATTCTAGTAGCACAAAGGTTTGGGTAATGGACCCAAGTTTTTTTGATGTATAATTGTATGAGTTTTAATATATTTGAAGGTATGACTACAGTATATGGATAGTACATGTCATGCCATTTCTGGTGGTATGTGGAACGTCACATAACTCCTCACGGTTAGAGAGTTATGGCCATGTGAAGTTGGAGAAGCCTCATGAGTCATCTAGAAGCCCCAAAAGGTCAAAGTAGTCAAAGTGGTTGCAAAGAAGAAATTATTTAAATAACAAAGTGAAGTGATGAGTGTAGTATAAGTCAAAGTGGATCAAAAGAAATTGTTTAAATAATAAAGTTAATGGATAAATTACTAAGTGGACAAGTGGTTAGACGTGGGTTATCACTGAAATAAGGAAAGTGGTTTAAGATGGTTAGAAGGTAATCCCTTGAGGAATCTACATAAAAGTATAAATAAGAGGCAAGGGTTTCTCATTTAATTAAACTTGAGCATATTGAATATATACAAGTGAATAAGGTAACCAAAGGATATCTAAGGCAAATTTTAGAGGGAAGGTGAGGTAAAGAAGGTTGAAATGCAAGGGACGATAAATTATTTTGATGATGCTTTCTAAGGTATGTTATTTATAGGTCATTTCACCATTTTCACAATAATGTTTTTTCTAGAATGATTCAGACCAATAAATATGGAGGCCATTGAGGAAACATATCCAAGTAGTTGTGATAAAAATTTCAGTTTGTGGGTCGTTGTATTTTTGGAGTTACAGTCCACGGAAAATAGGGTTTGTGGCTAGTCGTGAAACTACTCTAAAATAGGTGTTTCATGTAAAAAATTCATAACTTATTCATAACAGATCAAAATTCAGTAAGAACAAATGTGTTGGTTAGATTACAGGCTGTAGTATTCTTTGTACCATTTTCATATCCATACAAAAAATATTCCGTGCGAGGCACACTCTACATGTTCTCTCTCTAGAATAAGCTAGAATTCAACAAGGTATGTCATTTTTTCTATAAATCCTTTTGTGAGAGGTTCCAAGAAGTGAAACCTGGAGGAATTGCATAAAATACACTGAATAACATTCTATACTATTTTCATATCTTTATTCATTGCAAGTACATAGTTATGATTATTTCCAGTTAGGGTTGTTGACTAATCCAAAATTATTCATGTGAGACTAAAGTAAATTTTGATGAAAATGACAGTCTCTTGTTGTTAAAGTTAAGGAATATTTGCAGGTATGTAATAATATGCACTAGGTCTATTACAGAGTTACAAATCAGATTTGGATGATGAAATTGATGAGGGATTTTGGTTGAGGTACATGTTGGGTACATGGTTGAGACAAGTAGTTGATGAGTTGGCACATACATGAGGT
>ML799062.1:236310-265297 GCA_009831015.1 Picea engelmannii | reverse complement strand
TATATATATATATATATATATAGTTTAAACATTTGTAAAATTTTATATGAAAAATAAATTATGATATTAAATTTAAAATTTGACTATTATATTATAATATTAATATTAATACAGCCTGAGTGGGCCTAATGGTTAAGAACATGTGTTTCCTCTTAAGAGGTCACATGTTCAAATCCAGAGGGGGTAGGGTATCTATACCTTCGTATATTTTACCAGTCAAATCGCTGGGCGGAGGGGGGTCCCTTGTCCCACAAACAAGGGGGTCTCATACACCAATTTGGTGTGCTCGCTTGGCCGTGACCTTAAAAATAGATTATGATTATTATGATTATTATAATATTTATTTAATATTATTTTGTATTAATATTTTACTTATGATTATAGTTGAATTATAATATTATATTAAATTTTTTATTAATAAAATAAAATTATAATGTTATAGTCGATAAGTTTATGTTTGATTAGGGCATTTCTTAATGGTTATTTAGGGTTGTAACATTTATATTCTAATATTATAATTGTTGTTATAGTTCACTAAATAATAATTTAATAACCTAAAATTATAATATTACATCATAATAAAATATATTTGTATTATAAAGAATAAAATATATTATACTAACACTTTCTTGTGATATTTATAACGAATAGTTCAAAGTTTAAACCACATAGTAACTTTTTTAGACTTCACATTGTAACATATTCATACTTCGTCATTATTTCATAAAATTCAAAGGTCATGTCACATTATGAAATTCAAGGTTTGGTCTGGTTGCAACAAGTTTCTTGGGTTATTTTAGATTACGACGTTCAAGCATGGTTATGTCACATTGCGACATTCATTTTAGCTAAGTTTATTTCAAATTGTTTGGTTTCTTAATTTGGTTATTTCATATTGTGACTTTCATCTTGCTACATTAATGACCATGTCACATTGGTACATTCATAAAATGTGATGTCTCATTGTGATGTTTAGTAAGGGTTTTGTCGCATTGTGGATTTAATGAAATTCAATGTCACATTGTGACATTCATTAAGGGTTTTGTCACATTACAATGTTCATCAAGGGTTATATTGGGTTGTGACATTCTTCAATGGTTATGTCAGTTTGTGAGTTTCATTTTGGCTTACTTTATATGAAATTGTTGTGTTTCTTAATGATATATTAAGAGATTCACCTTGCCATGTTAATGATAATGTAACATCAAGGCATTAATCAAATGTCAAGACGTGTTCATTAGGGGTTTCATATCATTGTGATATTTATTAAGGGTTTTGTCACATTGCAACGTTCATCAATGGTTTTGTCAGGCTGTGACATTGTTCAATGGTTATGCCAGATTTTAACATTCATTTTGACTTACTTTATAATATGGATATGTTTGATATGTTTATGTCTGTAAGGTCCTGTCTAACAAATATTAGAAATTCATAAATTTAAATATAACATTTCTATTGTAATTGTTGAGCAAAATATCATCAGCGAAATAACAGTTTTCAATTTAAGACTCAGCAAAATTTAAAATGGGTAGCATGATATAAATGATATATAAAGAAAAAAAAAACATATACAACATAGTAAAATAGTGAACCATCGTAACGATAATGACATGCCATAATAATGAACATAAATACCTTTCAATGATGTTGTTTCCCCAACTTCGTTTGTCCTCGCTGCTCTGCAACCCAAACTCCCACCAAGTTGCTCTGACCAAACTCTGCCCAAAACTGAATCTTTCCTCCCTGCCAGCTAGGAATAGAGCCTATCCAGCACCCTAGCTCTAGGATTACGTGAGGATTCCTGGCCCCCGAGCCCAAAACTCCCAACAACCTGGTGCACCCCTGTAACAGTCCACCCAAACTCCAAAACTAGAAAATACCAACCAGGAAATACAATCTATAATCTCAAATAATGCTTCCTTTTCCACAAATTTCCAAAAGTCCCCTTTTCTGAATGCCTCTCCCCCTCATATCCTCCTCCATTCACCGCCTCCTACCCTCCTTTAATGCCACCCACCTAATACCTCCATTTAATACCTTATCCCTCCATTCGATGTTTCATCCCCTGCATACGTAAAGTTTTATAATAATGAATTAAAAGTTATTAAGTATTTAATTCTTTACCCTAAACTTTAAACGTGTTAATCAATCAATCAATTAATTAATCAACATATATTAAACAATAATTAATTAATTAATTAATTAATATTATTAATAAATAATCATTATTTGACTAATACACATTAGGACAGTTAATTATTTAATTAATTATGCTTGGTAAATCTTAAGCAATCATTTAGCTAGGGTTGTTACCATGTCAAATTGTGACATTTGTTAAAACTTTTTTCGCATTGAAATGTTCAATTCAAGAGTTATGTTGGGATATGAAATTCTTCAATGGTTATGCCAAATTGTAAGGGTTTTGTCACATTGCAACGTTCATCAATGATTTTGTAAGGTTGTGATATTATTCAATGGTTATGTCATATTGTAACATTCATTTTGGCTTACTTTATAAAATGTATATGTTTGATATGGTTATGTCACATTGTGATGTTCATTAAAAGGGTTTTGTCGCATTGAAATGTTCATCGAGGGTTATGTTAGGATGTCAAAATTTTCAATGGTTCTACTAAATTATGAGTTTCATTTTGGCTTGCTTTATATGAAATTGTTTTGTTTCTTAATGGTTATTTCTGATTGAGAAATTCATCTTAAGAGTTTCATCACAATGTGCCATTAATCAAATGTGATGTCACATTATGAAATTTATTAAGGGTTTTCTCGCATCACAATTTTGATCAAGGTTTTTTTGGGTTTTGGAATTCTTCAATGGTTATGTCAGATTGTAACATTCATTTTGGCTTATTTTATAATATGGATATGTTTGACTATGACGTTGTCAATGGTTATGTGACATTGAGACATCCAAGTTGGTTGACTTGTGTCAGCTTCCTACATTCATGAATGGTTATGCCACATTGTCATGTCTATCAAATGGGATGTGACAATGTGACATTAGTAAATAAATATGTCACATTGCGACATTCATTGAGGGTTATGTTGGATTGCGACATTCCTTTATGGTTATTTTGGATTGCAACATTCATCTTTCCATGTTAACATCTATGCCACATTACAACGTTCATCCATTATCATGGCACATCATGATCTTCATTAAGGTTTTTGTCACATTGTGAGATTAATGAAATGTGATGTCACATTTTGACATTCATAAAGTATTTGGTCACACTGTGACATTCATAAAGGGTTATGTTGCATTGAAAAATTCCTTAATGATTTTTTTGGATTATAGCATTCATCTTGTCGTGATAATGACCATTTCACATTATCTTATTCATCAAATGTCATGTCACATTGTCATGTTCATGTATGTTTTTTTCTCATTGTCGGGTTGTGAAATTCATCTTAATGGTTTCATTTCATTGTGCCATTACTCAAATGTGATGTCATATTGTGACATTTATTAAGGGGTTTGTCTCATTGCAACGTTCATGACGGTTTTTTTTGGTTCTAACATTCTTCAATGGTTATGCCATATTGTAACATTCACTTTGGCTTACTTTATAATATGGATATGTTTGATTGTAATGTTCTCAATGGTTATGTGACTTTGAGACACCCATCTTTGTTAAGTTGTGTTAGCTTCCTAGATTCATGAATGGTTATGTCATATTTTGGTGTCGATCAAATGTGATGTCATACTTTGACGCTCATAAAGGAGTTTGTCACATTGTGACATTCAATATTGAGGGTTATGCTGGATTGTGACATTCCTTTATGGTTATTTCGAAATATAACATTCATCTTGTCGTGTTAACAACTGTGTCACATTGTGGTGTTCATAAGATTTCATTGCACATTGGGACGTTCATTAATTTTTTTGTCACATTGTGAGATTAATGAAATGCGATGTTCCATTGTGACATTCATAAAGTATTTTGCCACATTAGGACATTAATGGATGGTTATGTTGGATTGCAACATTCCTTAATGGTTATTTCCGATTTTTGTAACAACCATACTTAATTAATTAATTGTCATAATTAAATATTTCTTGAATGTATATTGGTTTAATTAATTAATTAATTAATTTCATGATTAAATATTTGTTTAATAAAATATAGTTTATTGAATTATCAATTATTATTTTGTATCGAAAGATCAACCCATTAATGAAAAGGAGATAAGATAGATAACACTTAATGGAAGGATAAGGTGTGTGAGACTTAATGAAGGGAGAAGGTGAGACTTAATGAAGGGAGAAGGCAGTGAATAAAAAAAGGGGGGGGGGGACACTCACGAAGGGGGGATTAATTTTGGGGAGCATTATTTTCATAGGAGGGAGGATTGTATTGTTGTTTTGGCTGGAGGAGCTTACTGGAGGATTGTACTAATGGTTTTTGCTTGAGGAACTTGTTGGAGTTTGGAGGACTATTATAGGGGGCACCTGTTGCTGGGAGTTTTGGGCTCAGGGGCCAGGAAACCGTAAGGAATCCTGGAGCTAGNGAAGGGGGGATTAATTTTGGGGAGCATTATTTTCATAGGAGGGAGGATTGTATTGTTGTTTTGGCTGGAGGAGCTTGTTGGAGGATTGTACTACTGGTTTTTGCTTGAGGAACTTGTTGGAGTTTGGAGGACTGTTATAGGGGACACCTGTTGCTGGGAGTTTTGGGCTCAGGGGCTAGGAAACTGTAAGGAATCCTAGATCTAGGGAGTCAGATAGGTTGTTCCTAGCTAGCTGGGAGGTTAGTCAGTTTTGGGCAGATCTTCAGGAAGAGTTGGAGAACAACAGTAGCATCAGTTGGAGGTATGCATTTTCATTATTATACTGTGTTATATGGTCTATTATCATGCTGCTGAATATGCTAAATATGTGGTTATTTATCATGCTGCTCATAAATTTAATTTATGTCGAACATGGTTATATGCTAAATAATGAATTGTAAAATTAATTGTAAAGAAGTTAGGATAATATTTCTATACTTAAATTATGTTTTATAAGGATCTGTTGGAAGATAACTTACACATGGTATCAGATCCCTGGTTTAAAAACTTGGACCAAGACCTACCCACATACCCACCTATACAAGTGAAAACTTTGAAAGGATTTTATAAACATAAATAATTAGATGTATAAATAATCTATTTATGGAAAACTTATAAATATGGGCCTGAGGGCCAAGCTCAAACCCAAAGCTCGAGCTCCACTCAACCTGCTATCCAAACAACATGTCAATAAGAATTATGTTCACAACCTAGTGCAAAAAAAAATTTGGTTCACAATTAGAGAAAATACAATGTTGCGCACAAATACAACTGATAAACAAAGCAAGTGTGGGAAAAATAACCAAATTCTATGCTTCCACAGGAGTTGGAAAGGGCTCAAAATACTGAGTAACAACATACAAGGACTTACAATGGTAAAAGTGAGATAGTATGACAAATTTATATTAGTCTAGCAACAAAAGTTCAGAGTATGAGTATTTTTAACAAAATATAGTGACTAAGGAACGTGAAAACAACATATTGTAGAACTAAACAACAATGCACAAGTTGTGGAAATAGTCAAATAGAACTATATTCATGAAATAAACTTCTTTAACACGATAGAGTTAGATTTTTTTTTTTAAATGTATGGATGTCAATCCAGGGCAACTCCAACGATAGCATGGGTGATGCACTCAAAACATCGGCTTCAAAACATTAGAACAACTTACTCTCTTGATGCTTTTGGGTTTAGATATAGTTTCCTTTCCCACTATTATAGCTAACAAAACAACTAGAAATGTGTTGTTATGACTTGAATAAGAACTTGTGAAATGAAAAAAAATGAGATTGGAAGATTTTCTTTAGCTTAAAGCACAACCTTGTTGGGTTTATCAATGAGCATGACCTTCAAGTCTCGGCTCAACCTTGGAGTCACAAATCCATGCCTATGTACAAGGTGCCAAGGGAATCCCACGTGTCAAGCAAATCACCTGCAAAATGACAAATTTTAGCAAATAAAACACACAAGGTCCCAACGCACAGGAACACTATATAACACACAGGTTAGCACAAACACAAATCCTAGTGCCCAAGCACTAAACCCATGATTCCTTTGTGCTCAACGCATTCACGTGCAAACATAAAACCCTCTTTCTCCATACAACGCACAACGTATCATAGAGTGCGCAAAGGCCTATGCCCAAGTCATATGAAAGAGGATCCTACGGGAATGGCGCCTTTTTCCCACATCTCATCGATGCACAAGCACCAATGCGTCCACAAACAAGCACCAAACCAGTGCACAATCACCAAAGCCCTTCTCCAGTGCACTACTCATCCATGCATCTACACATAACACAAAGCAACAACCTAGCACAAGCCAATATAGAATGAGGGGCATAGTGTGTGCACAACACATCATGGGTAGAAATGTAAAATAATCATGGATTATCTATGCTGCATTCTACAAACAAAATAGAGATGCATACAAATGAGAACAAGATTAAGACTATGAACCAAAAATGTTGCCAAAACAAAACACTCAACAGATTTAGGAGTCATGCCCTCACCAGAGTTTGATGCCTACCAAACAAATTAAGACGACATGACTGAAACATGGAATCAAACATAATATAGCAGGTGACTGCCCACATATAAAGTACACATTCAAATGATAGCCAAAAGTTTACATTTGAAGATGAAGACATATTAGAAGTTAATGATAGATATGCAATGCAGAAAACCCTAAGGCCCATCGACCCATGGACCAGATAAACCTCTTAGATGGCCATTACTTTGATTCCTGTTACCCCAAGAACAAATGACTCTAAAAAAAAAAACCCATTTAAAAACGTCAAAAATCCTGAGAGCCCATCAAATCCTAGTCCATCAAAACCCTACTTCGATTGCAGCAATAATAGAAGACCTATCAAACCCAACTTCATCACAATATAGAGAAAGACCATAGATCCATTCAGGAAGAAGGGAATGGGTTTCCTCATGTACAACTCAACACCCATAACGCTCAATCAAACAGAGGAGGAGCCCACAATGGGTGCTTCATTGCACCATGCAGGCACAATATTCAACTCCTTAGGCTATTGAACCAAGCACACCTTCCACATGCAACATCACAAGTTAATCCAAGACTAATATCTCAACACCAAATCCATAAAGGGAGGAGCCACAAGCTATTACCGTAACCCTGCTACAGTTGCAGAGGAAGAGTAACCCTCGACCCACAGTCGCAGAGGAAGAGGCGACCAGGGAAGAATGAGAAATGATCGAGAGTAAGAGAGGGATTAAGGTTTTAGGGACTGAGAGCTTGGGGACACGTGGGCCTCATGCGAGGTCCCACGATACCAACCCCATTCGAATATCTTTAAATATTTGTAGACAAATTAAATGGAATAATTTATCTATCGATTTTAAATTTTATTTATAAGTTTAAATTTAAGTTTAAAATTATAGTGGAGTCTATGGGGATTGAACCCCAAACCTCCATACATGACTCAAAGCCTTCGCAAAGGTCGCCCAATATTTGAGTTGAGTTTTAAATTTAAATTTAAGTTTTAAATTTTATTTAGGAGCAAATATAAAAGATAGTTTTTTATTTTATTGTTTAAATATTTATTTAATAAAGTTTTAAATAAATTAATATAACATATAAGATTATATATATATGTGTTGTATTAATTATTTAAAATATATAGATAGTTTTAAATATAAAAGAGGATTTTAATTTTATTATTTAATATTTATTTAATAAAGTTTAAATAATTAATATAAAGATTATATATGTTACATTAATTATTATATTTATATTAATTATTTAAAATATATTTAATAAGGAGGACTCTACGACCTAGAAGGGTTAGACATATAAAGAAGAAAGCTAGTTAGGGTAAAGGGCGAGGGTACCACAATGCTAGCACAACTAGCCATGTAAGAAAATAGAAGGATACCTGCCAAGATACCAAGCTTAGATGCTTTTGACCCCGACCTTTAGCCACTTACCCTAAAGAGAGTAACGTCTGTTTACAGACAAGTAAAAAAAAACTTATGCCTAACCCTGTTTTCAACTTTAAGTTGCACAAATGTGAATCGCCTTAGAATCTCCCTGACAAACTTTTGGTTGATGAAGATTCAATTATACAGGATGGTTAGGACTCAAGGAAATCGAGGAAGAGGGGCATCATCGCAGGGAACGCTAACACTGTCACCACCATTGCATGAATTAGCTCTCATTCTGCACTCTCTGGAGACCATAAATGAAACACTAAAGAAAATTCAGCCAACAGGGATCGAAGTGGAGCCCCCACCATCTGGGATGGGTAATATTGAAGAGTCGAGGGAATCAGAGGGAGAGCCTCCACCCAAGGACATCACTAGAGAACTACAGAAGATCAAACTTCTAGAGCTTGTTGGGGGTCGTGACAATGAATGCACAGAGGCATGGATGGAAGGAATGACACGATGTTTCACCTTAAGAGACTATGCTTCCACATCAAAGGTGAAGATAGCAATATTTCAGTTAAGGGACAGTGCCTTGAACTGGTGGGGCAACCTGGAGAGGTAGTTGCACCTTACCCTAGACACCGTCTCTTGGGAACTTTTTGAGGAAAGGTTCTGAAGGAAATATCTACCAGCTTACTATGAGGAACAACAGGTGGGAGCATTTCATGCTATAGTATAGGGGAATAGGACCGTGGAAGAGTATGCGATCAGGTTCATGGAGTTGGTGAAATATGTTTCATACATGGATAATGATCAACGACATGCATAATGCTTTTTCTATGGGTTAAACCCTAAGATAAGGGCCATGGTATGGATTTGGAAACCATCTTCAGTACCAGAAGCAGTTGAAAATGCATGTTATGTTGAGGAACACATGAGCTTAAATGGAGGTATGCGATCGGCCTTTCTGCATCATCCTGGATTCGTGGGGAAGGCCCCTAGGACCTTCTCTAGGGGAGGGAGATCTAGGCCACCTCCTTATGGTAATAGAGTCGCACCAAGGAAAATTGCTACAGGTATTTTAATGGTAGCAAGTGTAACATCCTGCTCATCACCAACGATACAAGAAGGTTCATGACCATCTCAAGGAGCAGCTAGTAGGGGCAGGGGTTCCAGGGGAAGGAACTCATTTTAGAGATCGTCACAGAGTAGTGAACATATTCCATCTCGTGTTACGTGTTGGGGATGTGGAGGAACCCATTACCAGTGTGACTGCCCATAGTTGCAAGTGGGATTTGTGCATAGAGAAGGAAAGGCCTCGATGGGAAGAGAATGTGGCAGCCACCAGATTGATGCAGCAGTTAATAATCGCCAGCCAGAATATCAATCCATGGTGGTGGACTCGTTGCATACGCTAAATCATATCAATGTTAAAATTTTATTTGATTCTGGTGCTACATATAGTTTCATTTCACAATCTGCATTAGAAAAGAGCGGGTTGGCAGCCTACGAGCATGATGACTTTAAACAAGTTGAGATGGCTTCGGGGGAAAAAGAAGCAGTAGGACCAAGCGTTGACAATTTTCTAGTAGACCTAGGAGTGTGTACTACCAGGTTGAAGGTATACGTCACTGCTCTTGGGACGTATGACCTAATCATTAGAATGGATTGGTTAAAATCCCATCGAGCTATGGTAGATTGTTTCACAAAAAGGGTGCTTTTTGTTGACGATGAAGGAAGGCCGGTAGAGATCCACGGTGTACAGAGAAAGGTGTCTCTATGCTTTATCTCAATTATGAAGGTTATGCGATGCATGAGGCAAGGGTGTCAAACTTATGTAGTGGAAGCAGTGAGTGAAAGGAAAGCACCCTCCTTGGATCAGTACCGAGTATTGTCAGAGTTTAAGGATGCTTTTCTGAATGAGTTGCCAGGGTTACCTCCTAAGAGGGAGCTTGATTTTACTATTGAGTTAAAACCTGGTGTATAACCAATTTCCAAGACCCCGTATAGGATGACAGTGCCAGAACTTTGTGAGTTGCAGATGCAGCTGAAAGAGCTACTTGACTTGGGGCTAATAAGGCCTAGTGTCTCACCTTGGGGTGCACCAGTAATTTTTGTGAAGAAGAAGGATGGTTCCTTACGATTGTGTATAGATTATAGAGACTTGAACCGTGCTACAGTGAAAAATAGGTACCCAATGCCACGAATAGATGACCTCTTTGATCAGATGAAAGGAGCAGTGGTATTCTCAAATATTGATTTGCGATCAGGGTATCACCAGTTAAGGATTGAGGAAGGAAATATTCCTAAAACTACCTTTTGAAATCTGTTTGGGCATTACGAGTTCATTGTAGTACCTTTTGGATTGACCAATGCACTAGCAGTATTCATGAGCCTCATGAACAGTGTATTCCGGAAGTACTTAGATCGCTTTGTACAAGTCTTTTTAGATGATATCCTCATCTATTCCAATAACGAAAGAGAACATGAGGAACACTTGCGAGTTGTGTTGTCCTTCCTTAGAGAGAACAAATTGTATGGGAAGTTGTCGAAGTGTTCCTTATTCTAGAAAGAAATCCACTATTTAGGTCATATCACTTCCGATGAAGGAATCTTTGTGGACCCAGAAAAGGTAAAGGCCATTATGGAATGGCCAGTGCCGGAAAATTCTCATGAGGTAAGAAGCTTCATGGGGCTAGTGGGTTATTATCGGAGATTTGTGGAAGGGTTCTCCAAAATAGAGAAACCGATCACCACTTTGCAACGCAAGGGGGTTAGATATGAATGGACAGAAGAATTTGATAGTGCATTCATCGAGCTTAATAGGTTACTAACTAGTGTGCCAATTCTACTAGTGTAGAATATGGAAAAGGACTTCACAATCTACACAGATGCCTCGAAGAAAGGGTTGGGAGCCGTGATAATGCAGGATGGAGGAGTGATAGCTTATGCGCCAAGGAAGTTGAACAAACACAAGGATCTTTACGCTACTCATGATTTAGAGTTGGTAGCTGTAATGCTAGCTATGAAACTTTGGAGGCACTATCTAGTAGGGTGAAACTTTGATCTCAAAATGGACCATCAAAGTTTAAAACATCTCTTCACTCTAAGGGATCTGAATGCCAGGAAAAGGCGATGGAGTGAATTCACCAGTGAGTACGATTTTGGTATTTCATATATCAAGGGAAAAGAAAATGTGGTTGCCGATGCCTTGAGTAGGAGACCATGTGTCTTCTCCTTGGTGCCCTTAAAATTCAATCTAAGGGAACGTGTATTGACACAACTCCTTGGATATAATTGGTATTTAAAGGTTACTTCAAACCTCGAGAATGGAAGGCAATTAGATCCAAAGTATGAAGGATATATAGTCTGGAAGCAGACAAACTATTGAGATATCGAGGAAGGATGTACATCCCCAAAGGTGGGGATATTCGAAACATCATATTGAAGGAAGCCCATAGAGCACTTTATTGTGTGCATTCGGGTGTGAAGAAAATGTACGCAGACATGAGGAAGATCTTCTTCTGGGTAGGCATGAAGCGTGGTGTAGTCCATTTAGTCGCCAAGTGCCTAGAGTGTCAACAAGTGAAAGTCGACCAGCATCACCTGATAGGACTCCTACAACCACATGATGTTCCTATGCCCAAGTGGGAAGTCATTTCTATGGATTTTTGTAGTGGGATTGCCGCTCACATCTATTACACACAATGTCATCCTTGTGATAGTTGATAAGTTGGCCAAGAGTGCTCATTTTATTCCGGTTAGAGACACTTACGATGTCACTAATATGGCACACGTGTTTGTAAGTGAGGTCATCCGTTTGCATAGGATACCTAAGAATATCATTTCAGTTAGGGACTCCAGATTCACTTCTATATTTTGGACAAGTTTGTAGTCAGCATTGGGGACTCAGTTGAACTTAAGAACAAGTTATCATCCTGAAACGGATGAAAAAACTGAGAGATTAAATCAGGTCATGGAAGACATGCTTAGGATGTATTTCATGGATAATCAAACCCATTGGGAGAAGTACCTACCTTTGGTAGAGTTCACCTACAATAACATTTTTGATAGCTCCATCGAAATGCCACCCTACAAAGCTCTGTATGGAAGGCCATGCAGAATGTCATTGAGTTGGGAGAGGTTAGAAGACCGAGTGACATTTGGACTAGAATTGATTCAAGAGATGGAGGAATAGGTGATTCATATTAGGCAGATACTAAAGGAAGCACATGATAGACATAAAAGTTATGCGGATGCACATAGGACCGACCGAAGTTATAAAGTGGGAGATTAGGTTTTCATTTGTATCAGACCCAATAAGAGTACCATTCGGTTCGGGAAGGGGACAAAGTTGTCACCTCAATTTATAGGATTGTTAAAAATCTAGGAGAAAATTGGACCCGTTGCCTATCGTCTTGTACTGCCACCCCACTTGCATAAAACTCATAATGTTTTTCATGTATCTGTTCTACGTCATTATGTTGTTGATGAATCAGATAAACTAAATTGGAAGGAATTGCAGGTATCATATGCAGGAACCCTCACAGTAGAACCGTTACGCATATTGGACCATAAATTCTGACATCTCAGGAACCATCTGGTATACCAAGTTAATGTCCAATGGGACAAGTATAGTCCAGGATCTGCTACTTGGGAGGATGCCAAGACATTACGACGAGATTATCCCTAACCTTTTTGACCACCTCGAGAATATGTTTCTCAAAGGTTGGGTGTATGTGACACCACCTTTTGACTTAGACAACTAATATTACCTGAGGCCTAATCACTTTTATTTCCTATTCACCATGAAACTATTAATGATACCCTTGAAATTTTAAGACGTATGAACCTTTATGAATGTTTAAATGTATTTGAATGATGATGGATATGATGTGATCTACTATGTGAATGAAAATTCTATAAATGTTTAAATATCACTTGAATGATGATGGATATGATGCGATATACTATGTGAATGTGAATCCTATGAAGGTTTAAATTTTATTTGAATGATGATGGATATGATGCAATTTATTATGTAAATAAAAATTTTATGAACATGTAACGTTAATTGAATTATGGGGATATTATGAGATTTATTTCTAACTTGAAAATTTTGATGTGAAAGTTGTTGGTACGTGGATACCGAATTGAGATTATGGTTGTATGCAATTACATGATGATAATGCATAGATATGTATGAATTTGTGTTATAGACTAATCTGCAGGTCATTAGGCTATGAAATAGCCAAGGAATAATGATAATGAAAGTGGATGTCATGACCACTAACCTAGAAACAATATGGTATGAATATTTGTATGTGAAATTATATTGGTTTGATTCCATTGCTATGATATGTGGACCAATGAAGGATTTCAGGTGGTAGATTGCCTAAAACTGAATAAACGATGAAAAAATTCCCAACAACACGGTGCCACTGTATATTCCATTGAAGGGTGTGGACCCTAGTCCTATTAGGAGGGGTGGAGGCATTTCCCATTGTGTATCCTCTGAAACCTGGAGTCATGGGAAGACGGTGTTAGCTCATTCTCCCTTAGACGTGTGATGATGACTATCAGTTGCCTGTTGGGGAAGCTTGGTCAAGATAGTGACACTTCCACTTACGAATTCTATTTGGAGTTAGGTCAATATAGTTGATGCTCCTAGATAGTCCAACAGAGGAAGGATAGGAATGGAATATGGAAGTAAGTTAGGGAGGAAGGATGAATATAAATAGTTGAGAGTGTATGGAGATTTGCCTTATGGAAGAATTTATTGTTTTTCCTTCTAAAAAGAAAATGTGTATATATGTATGTTTATAATTACTTAATTAAACTACAATTGTCTAAGTAAAAATTGTTGAGATAGATTATTGTAATTAAGGGATTTCACAAACAATTGATTCATTTATTATCTTTTATAAATTGAATAGTTTTGTTGATTGGATTTGGATGCATATAGAAATTACTATAAAGGTGATAGTTATTGCTATTAGTACATGCACGAGACTTGTATGTACTAGCTACACATGCATTTCTTGCACAGGTACACTAGTATGTATGAGTTTTCTTTACTTACTTACTGATAATGTTGTTATTGGATATGAATATATGAACCATGTGTCATTTCCCTTGTATCCTAAAATACTTTAACTTCGGGACGAAGTTTCCTGAAGGGTGGGTGTATGTAAAAACCCTAATTAATTAATTAATTGTCATAATTAAATATTTGTTGAATGTATATTGGTTTAATTAATTAATTAATTAATTTCATGATTAAATATTTGTTTAATAAAATATAGTTTAATAAATTATTAATTATTATTTTGTATAAGAAGATCAACCCATTAATGAAAAGGGGATAAGGTAGATAACACTTAATGGAGGGATAAGTTGGGTGAGACTTAATGAAGGGAGAAGGCGGTGAATAAAAAAAAGGAGGGGGAAAGGAGGATAAAGGGGGGGAAAACACTTAGGAAGGGGGGATTAATTTTGGGGAGCATTATTTTCATAGGTGGGAGGACTGTATTGTTGTTTTGGCTGGAGGAGCTTGTTGGAGGATTGTACTACTGGTTTTTGCTTAAGGAACTTGTTGGAGTTTGGAGGACTGTTACAGGTGGCACCTGTTGCTGGGAGTTTTGGGCTCGGGGGCCAGGAAACCGTAAAGAATCCTGGAGCTAGGGAGTTGGATAGATTGTTCCTAGCTAGCTGGGAGGTTAGTCGATTTTGGGCAGAGCTTAGTTTTGGGCAGAGCTTCAGGTAGAGTTGGAGAACAACAGTAGCATCAGTTGGAGGTATGTATTTTCATTATTATGTTTTGTTATATGGTCTATTATCATGCTGTCGAATATGCTGAATATGTGGTTATTTATCATGCTGCTCATAAATTTAATTTCTGTCGAACATGGTTATATGCTGAATAATGAATTGTAAAATGAATTTTAAAGAAGTTAGGATAGTATTTTTATACTTAAATTATGTTTTGTAATGCTCTGTTGGAAGAGACCTTACAATTTTGACATTCCTTATTCGTAATTTCGAATTCGAAATTCATCTTTCCATGTTAACATCCATGTCATATTTTGTTGTTCATCAAATTCCATGTCACATTACGATGTTCATTAGGGGTTTTGTTGCATTGTGATATTAATGAAATGTGATGTTATAATGTGACATTCATTAAGGTATTTGTCACATTGCAATGTACAACAAGGGTTATGTTGGGTTGTGAAATTCTTCAATGGTTATGTTGGGTTGTGACTTTCATTTTAGATTACTTTATGTGAATTTGTTGTGTTTCTTATTGTTATTTTCATATTGATACATTCATATTACCACATTAATGGATATGTAAGATTGTGATATTGATAAAATGGCATGTGAAATTGCCATGTTCATTAATGCTTTTGTTGAATTGTGACGTTAATAAAATGTGATGTCACATTTGGGAATTTATTAAGGATTTTGTTGAATTGCAACATTCATCAAGGGTTTTGTTGCATTGTGACATTCTTCAAATGTGATTTCACAATGTGACATTCATTAAGGTTTTTGTCGTATTACAATTTACATCAAGGGTTATGTTAGGTTGTGACATTCTTCAATGGTTATGTCATATTGTGGTGTTCATTAAGTGTTTTGTCACATTTCGAGATTAATGAAACATGATGTTCCAAGTGACATTCATAAAGTACTTTTTCACACTATGGCATTCATCAAGGATTATGTTTGATTGCAAAAAACCTTAATGATTTTTTTGGATTGCGACATTCCTTAATGGTTTTTTTTCATTGTGACATTCATCTTTCTGTGATAACAACCATGTCACATTATGGAATTCATCAAATGTCACATCACATTGCAATGTTCATGAAGGGTTTGTCACATTGAGAATTGATCAAATGTGATGTCACATTGCAACATTTTTTAAGGGTTTTGTCAAATTGAAACTTTCATCAAGGATTTTGTTGATTTGTGAAATTACTCAATGGTTATGTAATATTCTAACATTCAGGGTTACTTTATAATATCGATATGTTTTATAATGATGTTCTCAATGATTATGTGACATTGATACATTCATCTTGCTTGACTTGTGTCATCTCCCTACATTTGTGAATGGCTATGTTACACTTTAGTTTCGGTCAGATGTGATGTTACATTGTGACATTTATAAAGGATTTTGTGACATTACGAGATTCACCAACATTTGTGTTGGATTATGACATTCCTTTGTGGTAATTTCATATTGCAACATTCATCTTGTTGCATTAAAGGCTATGTCACATTGTGATGTTAATAAAATTTCATGTCGCATTGCAATGTTCATTAAGGTTTTTGTCACATCATGACCTTAATGTATTGTGATGTCACATTGTGACACTCATAAAGGATTCAGTCACATTACGACATTCATGGAGGTTTATGTTATATTGCAACATTCCTTATTGCTAATTTTGAATTGTGAAACTCATATTCCTATGTTAGCGTCCATCATATTGTGGTGTTCATCAAATTTCATGTCACATTGTGATGTTCATTAGGGGTTTTGTCACATTGTGTCATTAATGAAATGTGATGTCACAATGTGACATTAATTAAAGTATTTATCACATTGTAATGTACATCAACAGGTATGTTGGGTTGTGACATTCTTCAATGGTTATGTAATATTGTGAATTTCCTTTTGGGTTACTTTATGTGAAGTGGTTGTGTTCTTGAATGGTTATTTCATATTGATACATTCATCTTGACACATTAATGGCTATGTAAGATTCTGGCATTGATACAATGTCATGTCACATTACGATGTTCATTAACGATTTTGTTGAATTGAGACATTAATCAAATGTGATGTCACATTTTGGAATTTATTAAGGATTTTGTTGAATTGCAACATTCATCAAGGGTTTTGCTGCGTTGTGACATTTTTCAGATATGATGTAACACTGTGACATTCATTACTTTTTTTGTTGCATTGCAATGAACATCAAGGGTTATGTTGGGTTGTGACATTCTTCAATTGTTATGTGAAAAATGATGTTCATTAAGTGTTTTGTCACATTCTGAGATTAATCAAATGTGATGTTCCATGGTGACACTCATAAATATTTTTTTCACACCACAACATTCATCAAGGGTTATGTTTGATTGTGACAATCCTTAATGGTTTTTTTGTATCGCGACATTCCTTAATGTTTTTTTTGGATTGGGGCATTCATATTTCTATGATAATGACCATCTCAAATTATGGAATTAATCAAATTTCTCATTACATTTTGATATTCATTAAGGGTTTTTTCGCATTTTGAGTTGATCAAATGTGATGTCACATTGTGACATTTTTTAAGGGTTTTTTCATATTGCAACTTTTATCAAGGGTTTTGTTGGGTTGTGACATTCCTCAATGGTTATGTAAGATTGTAACATTCATTTGGGAATACTTTATAATATATATATGTTTTATGATGATGTTTTCAATTGTTATGTGACATTGATATATTCATATTGGTTGACATGTGTCAGCTTCCTACATTCATGAATGGTTATGTTACATTGTGATGACAGTCAAATGTGATGTCAGACTGTGACATTTATAGAGTATTTTATTACATTGTGACATTCATTGAGATTTATGTTGGATGATGCAACTCCTCCAGGGTGTTGCGTTACCTCCCAGTCTAGGATCATTTGATTTCTTGAGTCGAAAAGATTCTTCAACTCCTTGCCCAAACCCAATGTAATTTTCATAGGTCCCCCTTTCTCCAAAGTGCAGGTTCTATCAGACTTGCGGGATCCTCCTCTACCATTTTGAAGAATTTTGAAAACAGATGCTAGATTCTTATGCTAGGCCCCTTCTTTCATGTGACCTTGGGCTATGTCATAGGGATAAACCCTAAAAATAACTTCAGTTTTCAGGCTTCGTACTTTTTGCAACAAAAAAATCCTTTTCCTTCCCTGAACTATGAATCAATGAACACAACTGATGCGAGGATCAAAGGTCCTCGTCACTCCCTTAGATCAATGACTGTGATCTATTCCAGACTCTAGCCTTCGGGTGTCTTCCTGCTTTGTTCTCCTTTGATTTATTTCTTAGTAACAATTCTCTGAAATGCATGGGTCTCCTCCACACAACCCTTCCAGATCCAACAATATGGATTCACTTCACTCTTCGCAACTTCACAACGTTGTCCCTTTTCTCTTGGAAAATCTTCCAGATCTCTATCTCTTGGATTTTCTGGTCTTTCGCTACCTATCCTCTCCTGTCGATGAGAGATTCCACTTGTATTTGGGAGTTCAACAAGTCCTTACTCCTGTGCACACTTAGCACTTTTCTCGTTGTCCGATACTTGGATTTCTCTTGGCCTTTTGCACTTCTTCTAGAAACTCTGCGTGTGACAACGATAATCCTTCTGAACTTGCTAGATTAAAGATTTAAGGTTCTTGACCTTTCTGTGTCCTTTTTTGGACCTTATTGTGCTCTCCTAGCAACTCGATGCTCCTCCTCCTGAGATTGTAAGATGAACTTACTTTTTCTTTGATGCACCCCTTGTGCTTGACTTATCCTTCAGACGGATTCTCACAACACTTATCTAAGTGTTGGCCCGATGCACTCCTTGCACAGGTATTACTTCTCGATTTATGAAATCCTTCAGGTTCACTAAAGTGACTCCTACTTCTTCTCAATGCACCCTTGCACAAATTTCTTCCCTTAGAGTATTCAATAACTCCCGGTTTTTCCCTCATTGAATCCAAAAATCTAGAACGTGTCAGTTTTGTGCACACCTTGCACCTTCTCGATGCCCTCCTAGTAGATCTTGACATAATCTTCAACAATTATTCTCCTATGCCTTCTCTGCATAGTTTATCCCCTAATATATTCTGTAACCTTGAGGCTCCCTGCTGAGTATGTGAATTATTCTGGTGTTCCCTCCTGACACATTCCTCTGTAACTCTAAAGAGTTCAAACACACACTCCTTGCGTTAGGTCATAGAGTTTCAACACTCTATCGTGCACTCCTTGCACTTAGCCTAAAGAACCCAGGAATAACTCAACAAACTCATAGATAGAGGATCCTATCTCTACCCCTGCAAATGAAACCTATCTCATACATATAGAACATAAACATTCATAAATGACATTCATAAATAAACATCCATCACACAAGAAATTACAAATAGGAAAATCTATTCTTTTATATTAATGAAAGAATGTCAATTACAGTGTAGGAGTCTGGATTGCAACTAAGCATCGACTCTCAAATATCCTCTCTATCATCACAACTTATCCGAGTGTCAACAAACTCTACCGGGAAATAATACAAAGATTTATACATGAGGGGCTCAAAGAGCTTTCCCTCCAAGCTACACTAGTGGTGTCTAATCACCATTCAAAATGCATATCTAATGAGGCAGATTACAATGAGTGGAAATCTAGTCCAAATCAGATCTAGATCCTTCCTATAGTTAGCCACTTAAGGCAACCTCATCTACAACTTGTTCAAAAGCATGGCTTGGCTCTTCCACCCTAACAACATTCAATTTCCTTAATTACATTTAAATTCTGAGGGAAAAATGAGAGTGTTGACACCTCTTCCCTCTTTGAATGTGAACCAACATGAGAGACCTTTGGCACGTTTTTAGGTGGAGCGATGCTCTTGCATCATACTCCACTACAATGAAAATTCATGAGCTCCTACTCATGATCTTCCCATCTCTGTTGAAATCCTCATGTATCCCGAAATTTCTCCTAGAGTTGTCATCCTGCTCTTCTTCTTCACTGCTTCTACTCATGCAGGTCTTCCTCTGTTCAACTTCTCCCTGCTCAAAAAATCTTTTGCTAACTTCACCATCAGTCTCCTTATCTCCTCTACGATCTCTTCCAATTTCTCTCCTGGCTGGCTTTTCTTGTGTAGTCTACTCAGCTACAACTCCTCATGTCAGCCAATGAGAAGACCAACCTAGTATCCTGTGATGCTGAATGACCACTCTATTGTAGATTCCAATTCTGCAGGTTCCTTACTGAGTTGTTGCTCAACTATCTCCTCTAACAGATTATCTTTTGTCAATTCCTCTGCTTGCACTGGTTCCATCCCAGCTTCCTCCAGTTGCTCCTCATGTTGGCGCATTTACTTTGTCTTGGATATCTCCTAGAAACCATCTTATGGTTCTACATTGTCCAACCAATTATCCAACACCTTCAACCCCATCTCCCACTGACTGAGTGCCTCAATTGGGTGCTCCTCTTCTTCTACTGGGGAAGACTTCAATATCTGCTCCTTTTCTTCTATGACAAACTCAACTTGTTGTCCTTATACTATTTCATATGCAACAAATATTCTAGCCTCTCATTGGTTGCTTGGAATGAATATATTGATTCCTCTAATGATCAGAACACTCCTATGATATTCTTCTTCTATGACAGAAGGTTTTTACTTCTCATCATATTCATTCACGTGGATCGCAGCTCCGCATGAATCTTCATATGGATGAGAACTTTATTCCACCTCCTTTCCATCTCTCAACACCCTTTGCTGACATGAAATCTCAACTGAGCTCATTTATTCTCCCTTTCCCACTTGAAAAATTGGGATGTCTCCTCTTCCCTCCTGGTAGTTCATGAGATCAACTGATCTCTTCTCATTTCCCACATGGAAATCTACGAGACCTCTATCAGATCTCTTTCACTTGTCCCTGAGGCTCTCAACATGCCTCAACCACCTTTTTAATATCTGTTGTTGCCTTATGGCCAACAACTTCTGAACAAGCCACTCGCCTTTCATTTTCAAAGGCCACTTGTATCTCCAACATACCTTTTCCTCATGGTGCATCTTCAATGCTAGATTCTCCATCTCTGCTCGAATTTCATTAATCTCCTGGTCAATTTCCTCTTTTCTCTTCTGCGGGAAGTCTTGTCTGCGACCACGTTTATGTCCTTCAACAACCACATTTATTCAGCTTCAACCCACCTGGTTGTCTACCATTTGTTTCACACCTTGCAACAGTTCCTATAGAACATCACACTTTGTCTCCTTTGACCTGCTACCTACAAGAGATCTTCATCTCTAACTCTTCTTGGTGTAGCCAGACTGTCTCCTCTACTTGAAAACAATTTTAGTCTCTGATACCACCCTATCACATCTCCTTTGGGGGGATGCATGACCTCACATTCTAGGATCGTTTGATTGCTTGAGTCAGATCGACTCTTCAGTTCCCTGCTGGAACCTAATGTAATTTTCACAGGTCTCCCTTTCTCCAAAGTTCAAGTTCTAGCAGACCTGTAGGCTCCTCCTCCACCCTTTTGAAGAATTTTGATAGTGGACTCTAGCTTCCTATGCTAGGCCCCTTCTCCCAAGTGACCTTGGGCTATGTCCCGGGGCTAAACCCTAAAAATCACTACAGGTTTTGGTCTTTGGACTTTTCACAACAACCAACTCCTATTACTTCCCTGAACTCTGAATCGACGAACACAACTGATGCGAGGATCAAAGGTCCTCATCACTCCCTTAGATCAATGACTGTGATCTATTCTAGACTCTGACCTTCAGGAGTCTTTCCTCTTTTTTCTCCTTTGATTTATTCTGGACTACCACTTCTTAGAAATGCATGGGTCTCCTCCATGTGTCCCTTCCAGATCCAATGGTATTGATTCACTCCACTATTCACAACTTTTCAAATTTTTCCCTTTGCTCTTGGAAAATATTCTGGAACTCTATATCCCATATTTGCTAGACTTTCGCCACCTTTCCTCTCCTGACGATGGGGGATTCCACTTGTCCTCAGAACTTCGACAAGTCCTTACTCCTGTGCACACTTAGCAATTTTCTTGTTGTCTGAGACTTGGATCTCTCTCAACCTCTTGAACTCCTTGTAGAAACTCTACATGTGATGACACTAATCCTTTTCAACTTGTTGGCTCAAACCTTTAGGGTTCTTGAACTTTATTCATCCTTCTGGGGACCTTCTGGTGCTCTCCTAGCAACTCTATTCTCCTCCTATTGAGCTTGTAAGAGGAACTTAATTTGTCTTTGACACACCCCTTGCGCTCAACTTAGCCTTCAAATGGATTCTTGCAACACTTATATAAGTGATGGCATGGTGCACTCCTTGCACAAGTCTTACTTTTGGATTCCTTAAATCCTTTAGATTCACTAAAGTGACTCCTACTTCCACTCAATGCACAATTGCATAGCTATCATCCCTTAGAGTGTTTAGCAACTCTAGAGTTTTCCCTCACTGCCTCCAACACTCCAGAACGTGTTGGTTCCGTGCACACCTTGCACTTGCTCTATTCCCTCCTGCCAAAGCTTGACAAAATATTCAACAATTCTTCTCCTGTGCCTTTTCTACACACTTTCTCCCCTAAGGTATTTAGTAGCCTTGAGGCTCCCTCCTGATTATGTGAATTATTCTTGTGTTCCCTCCTGGCACGTTCCTCTATGACTCGAAAGAGTTCAGACACACACTCCTTGCGTTAGCTCACTGAGTTTTAACACTCTATCGTGCACTCCTTGCGCTTAGACTAAAGAACACAAGAATAAATCAACAAACTCACAGAGAGAGGATCCTACCTCTACCCCTGCAGATGAAACCTATCTCATACATCTACATCATAAACATTCATAAATGAAATTCATAAATAAACATCCATCACAGAAGAAATTACAAACATGGAAAACTATTCTTTTATATTAATGAATGAATGTCAATTATAGTGTAGGAGTCCAGACTGCAACTGAATCTTCTCTCTCAACTCTCCTCTCTATCAACACAACCGACCCGGGTGTCAAAAACCTCTAGTGGGCAATAGTACAAATATTTATACATGAGGGGTTCGATAAGATTTTCTTCCAAGCTACATTAGTGGTGTCTAATCACCATTTACAATGCCTATCTAATGAGGCAGATTACAATGAGTGGAAATCTATTCCAAATCAGATCTATATCCTTCCTACCGTCAACCACTTAAGGAAACCTCATCTACAACTTGTGCAAAAGAACGACTTGGCTCTTCCAGCCTGACAACATTCAGTTGCCTTAATTACATTTAAATTTTGAGGGAAAAACGAGAGTGTTGACCCCTCTTCCCTCTTTGAATGCACACCAATGTGATAGACAACTGAAGCATGTTGAGGTGGAGCAATGCTCCTGCATCATTGGATTACAACATTCCTTTATGGTAATTTTAGATTGCGATATTGATCTTGCTACATTAAAGGCTATGCCACATTATGATGTTCATTAAATTTCATGTCGCATTGAAATGTTCATTAAGGGTTTTGTCACATCATGACATTAATGTAATGTGATGTCACATTGTGACATTCATAAAATATTCTGTCGCATTGCGACATTCATGGAGGGTTATGTTGTATTGCGACATTCCTTAATGGTTATTTCAGATTGTGACATTCCTTATTGCTAATTTCAAATTGTGAAATTTATCTTTCCACATTAACGTCCATGTCATAATGTGGTGTTCATAAAATGTCATGTCACATTGCAATGTTCATTACAGGTTTTGTTGCATTATTCCATTAATTAAATGTGATGTCACAAAGTGAAATTCATTAACATATTTGTCACATTGTAATGTACATGAAGGGTTATGTTGGGTTGTGACATTCTTCATGTTGGAATTTAATTTTGTACAATTACATTCAATTTCTTTAAAAAATTACATGAACTGAAGCATAAACCATGAACAATAGCAACAATAATAACCAAGATCACAATAAGAATAACCATGCACAGAGACACAAGTATAGTAGAAAATGCTAAGATCAAATGATTATAATAGATTGATGTATTATTACAATGATGGGAGTTCCATATATAGAGAACATATCGTGACCATCAATGAAAGGACACATCCCTTAGATAATAAATAACTACTTATTTATTATATATATTTATACCTTGTATTATTAATATCATGTCATATATATATATATATATAGAAGAATGTATTCTTGATGTTTTCCAAACATCAACACTCCCTCTTAATGAGGGAGACATTCTCAACCATGGTCGTTCACCACAGGTACACACTTGTGAGTAAATGTCATCATGATGTTAACTGACACCTGGAAATCACCTCAAGCACCTCGAGTACATATTATTCATTTTCATGATAAAGGAAGGACTATTCTTAGGACCATTTACCACAAGTACACCTTTGTGACAAATGCATCCTATCTCGCTTGGTATTCAACAAAATCTAGGAGAAGAATCGCCCGATGCTTACTAAGGACATTGTAGAAAAAGGTCTATCACACATGGCACTCCCATGTGGACTTTTAGAGGATACTCCCTCTAGAAACACTAGGGTCAATGCCTCATAGTGTTACGTCAAGGTCAACTCATTGACATTCCCTCATGTGCTCTCCATAAGGGGCGCTGGGCTATAAGCTCAAACCCACTTATCCCTTCTTGGATAAGTGTCCTTGCAGATTAACTCAACTCTTTCATAGAGGAGTATGATATGGAGAGTCTTTTTCATACATGGCACTCCCATGTGGAATTCTAGAGGCTATTGCCTCTAGAAAAAATAGGGTCAACTATGCATAATCTTTGATGTCAAGGTAAACTCCTTGACATGTCCTCTTGTGCTCTCCACAAGGGATGTGTCATCATGTTCTCTCCATAATGGATGTGTCCTCATGTTCTCTCCACAAGGGACATTGGGATATAATCCCAAACCCACTTATCCCTTCTAGGATAAGTGTCCTCATAGATCAACTCAACTCAGTCGTAAAGGAGTATTATTTTCAGAATGTATCAAGAAAATGAAAAAATGAACAGTCCCTCTCACCGAGGGAGGCATTCTCTACCACACTAAGGTTTTCACATAAGTACTCGAACATCATCCTGGTAATGGGTTTGGTAAGAACATCAATAACCTTCTCATCTGTAGGAAGACATTGCACCGGTACTGCCTTCCTCTACATCATGTCTCGAATGTAATGGTACTTGATCTCAATGTGTTTCGATTTTTCATGAAATACTATATTCTCTAAGATATTCACACAACTCTAGTTATCATAATGAATAACGGTGGAATCCAACACATGTCAAATAAATATGCAAGGATATTGTGAAGCCACACTGCTTCTAAAACTTCTACACTCAATGCAATGTACACAACTTCTACATTCTCAAGGACACATACTTGTTTTTCTTGCTACACCACGAAACCATGGTAGATCCCAAAGTGAAGCAATACTTGAAGGTTCTCTTCCTATCCACTGCACTCCCTGTCCAATCAGAGTCATCATATCCCTGCAATATCATGTCAATACTATAATTATATCTCATACCATGTCCAAGTATGCCTCGCGGGTATCTCAACACATGCCTTGCAACCATACAATTTGTCTGTCTCGGTTGACACATAAACTGGCTAAATGCATTCACTGCATAGAAAATATCTGGTTTGGGGTTAACCAAATACATCAATGATCCAATCATCTATCTGTACATGGTCGGATCAATATCATTAGAATCATAAGAATACACACTTAGTTTCTTTAGATTCGTGACCATTGGTCTAGCCATGGGCTTACAATTCAACATCCCAAACTTTTTCAATATCTCAATTGCGTACATCCCCTGACTCAGGAAGATCTCATTAGTTCTCTACCACACCTCTAGTCCTAATAATTAGTACATCATAACACATTCCTTCATCTCAAACTCGGAGGCCAATGCATACTTGCATTTAGTAATAAGGCTCTTTGTACTGGTGAGGAATGAATCATAAATGTAGAGGACCAAAATCAAGGACTTGTTATTAACTATCTTGTAGTACAAGTTGGGATCAGTAAAACCTTTTTTGAAGCCAAAACTCATCATGTGTCTATCAATCCTCACATACCAAGCCCAAGGTTCCTTCTTGAGTCCATACAGGGCCTTCTTCAACCTGCACACATGAGACCCATTCTCATGGATCATGAAACCATCTGGTTTCTTGATGTATACTTCTTCCTCAATATCTCCATTGAGAAAGGTTGTCTTCTCATCCATCTGATGTATTATCAAACCCATGTATGTTTCAAGGGTAATAATATTCTATATAGAAGTGTATCGAGCAACAAGAGAAAATGTCTCCTCATAATCTACTACCTCCACCTGAGAGAATCCTCTGGCAACAAATCTTGTATTTTTTCTTCTCTATGCTCCCATCATATGTGTGTTTGATCTTATAGATCCACTTGGATGTCACTACAGACTTCCCCTTAGGTATCAAAACAATATCCCACACATCATTCTTCATGATGGAATGATACTCCTCCATCATGGCATCTCTCCATAGTGGTTGACTAGATTCCTCCTAATAATAGGAAAGCTCATAATCAATGATGTGACTCATAGTTGTGGCATAGAATGAAAATCTCTGAGGCATATTTCTCTCTGAAAAGGTACCATGAGGAGATTCATGTCCTTTTTCCTCCTATAGAGTCTGATAATCCCATGTAGGTCTCTTTCAACCAACTACAATATCTCTGGGAACATCAATTGGAGCTACAGGATCAATGAGATCAATACGCTCAAATGTCTCCCTCTAAAATGTTGGAGGTTGAGGGGCAGAAGGAACCATATCTTCCTATATCTCACTATCAATATCCATGTGATATCCTCTATATGTCCTAAAGGCTACCTCCTCCTCAAAGGAAACATCTGTTCTCACCTCAATCTATCTTTGACCGGGGATGTAGATCCAATATACCTTTGACTAAATTGTCTAAATTGACTAAATTGGTATGTAGGGTAAAAATTCTTTCAAATATGGGGTATCCAAATTGATCATTAAAAATTGAAATCCAAAAGTAATACTTTCAACCATATTCATCTTGAAATACTTATCTTGGACATTTTAGCCTCCCAATGTATTTGACATCAATGCCAATAGTGTTTCCATCAATGGCCCCCCTTTTCATTGATGGCAACCCTTAGTCAATTCTGATACACCCCCTATCTGCAACTTATCCCCCTTTGAAATAAATGGTAAAGGGTTTCTCCCATGTAACATTTTTCTCCTTTGAGTTCATTGAATATGTATACATTGCTTAAAGTTTTGTTTAAATTTCCCACTAATCTTCTTGACGCTACTTTCCTTATCTCACACCCTTTAGAATGAAATGTGAGATTGTAACCTTCATCACACATTTGGATGACACTTAGAATATTATGGTTTAACCCTTCAACACATAATACATTATATGTCTTTGTATTTTCTTTATCAAGACTAATATTACCTTTTCCAACTATCCTTTTAGAACCATTATCTCTAAAAGTAAAATTTCCTCTATTTTCCTCCTTCAAGGTGAGGAACTTGGTCTTGTCCCCTATCTTATGTTTTGAACATCCACTGTCAATTGACAATTGGTTCCCTTTATTTTAAGCATAAAGTGCAAGCCCATATTCTTCCTTCTTCAATTATTATTGCTTCATTTTCCACACCCTAGTGTATTCTTCTCTATGTTTGGTATTAACATGTTTTTCCTTGTTTCATTTAGGATAATTTATTATGCTACTTCTATAGTCATGTTCTATGTGCCTGTAGTTATCGAGAGAAGGTGAATTGCATTTTATGTTAGAAAACCCATGAGAACTTTTGGTATTGTTTCTCACATAAGCATACTTTGAGTTCTTATAAGAATCTTTATTTATACCTCTGACATGATTACTTCTTGCATAAGCTCTACAATCTATTTTCTTATGACCAAAATTATTGCAAGAAAAACAATATCTAAAAAAGAGATTTTCGTATAGGTTTGTGAAAGGTATTATTGGTGGAACAACTCTTCTGAACTCATTCTTGTTATTCCTATGAGAAGACTCGGGTTTCTTCTAGTCATCATTTCCTTTCCTACTATTTAATTCATTGTTGATGGATCCTTTGAGAATATTGGCATAGATTTTAGAATTTTCTTCATTTTCCTTTTATGATGGCTTTGTGACCTTAATGCTTGCATCTCCTTCGAGGATATTTTTTTTTTCTCGTAGACAACACCTATATTTATGAATGGTGACCTTTTTCAATTGAGCATTGTATCTAATATTTCAATACTCTTTCCAAAATTAAATCTTATATTCAAATCATCAGTTGTTTTGTCTAGTTCCTTCCTTAAGGAAATGATTTCATGCTCAAGATCCATGCAATTATTTTCCTTTTCTTTAAACTAGCTTCTGACCAATTTTTCTATGATTTTTTCTTCTTCTAGTTCAGTCTTCAGGATGATAGTTATCTTCTCCATTTCTTCAATATCATGATCCTCCTCTTCATATTTCTGCAATTTTTCTTTTTTCTTCTTTTTATTAATCTTTTTTATTATTCTAAGGCACCGACGATTTTTTCTTCAACATCTTCTTATTCTGAATCTAGTTTTCCTTTCTAATTATCTTTATTTTCTTCATCAACGGGCTTTGTTTCCATGATTTTGGAGAGATATTCTTATTCATCATCACTATATTCTCGTTCTTTATATGGACACTTAGTAGAAAAAATTCATTTTCTACCACACTTAAATCATTTAAAGGGTAGCTTACCTTTGTATTTTCCAGGTCCTCCTTTTAGATTTCTCACAAATTGTGTTTTTTTTGTCCCTGATTCATAGCTGGAACAATCACCATATCTCTCTTCATATTTTTTTTGTAGCTTGTCCCAAATATGTTTAGCTGATGTACACTTAATTACCTTGACAATCTCAGAATCATATAGGCCACTCAAGATGGAATCTATTGTGTTTGCATTGTTTTCACTTGACTCCTTCCCAACTTCATCTGTATAACCTGTTGTGATTGATTCCCAAATACCAAACCCAAGGTCATAAAAATATATCTTCATTCTTATTCTCCATGTTGCATAGTTTTTTCCATCAAACAAAGAAGATATGTTTATAGGGAGAGCTTCCTTACTATCTATATGTTCTCAAGAATGATCTTCAAATGGTTAAAATATTTTTGAATGAACCTTCTCTGATACAAATTATTGAACATATGTTTATACTGAGAG
>ML799062.1:142043-176884 GCA_009831015.1 Picea engelmannii | reverse complement strand
AGGATATGATGTATTTCCCTTAATTTTGAGATTCTAAATTATAAAAAAGTTATATTTAACATGTGAAGAAAAAATTATATTTAATTTTAGAAAATTAGATTAAATTTAATAAGAAATTAAAATTTGAAAAAATTCCAAAAAATGATTTGTTTTTTTATAAAATGAGTTGTCATATAGTGATAAAATATTATTATTAATTATTTAAAAATTAAAAGCTAAAAATATTATTAAATTTATCACAAATAAGATTAAAATAAATTTTGTAAATATTTAAATGATTTTTTTATTGATGATGATGATGATGATTAATGTTCACTAAGACCGAATTGGTCTATCGGGCCTTAAGAGGGTAAGTGATTACTTGTGATCCTTTAGAATTTTTTTCTTTGCTCGAAAAACATTAAGAAAAAGTTTCAAAGATCACCGTAGTTTGTTGAGTTAAGAGGTTAGGAAGATTGGTAGTGTGACAAATATTTTGAAAATGAGATCTAATCTAGGTATAGGGTTGGCAATCTGAGGGAAAGTCATTTTCATCTTCAACCTTCTTAGTGTCACAAAGGTGACACACTCTTTAATCTCGTGGCGTTTTAGGAATTGACCAAGGCCTAGTTTAACTATGGATCTCGTGAGAATTTGTTCTTATCTTAGCAATAATTTATTTTTTTTACACTTTTCAAACAGATAGATAATTTTTATCTTCTAGATTATGGTTGATTACGACCTTATAATAGCTTAATTTTTTTTTTCCTGTGACTCTTTATCACACCACATTTTCTCCTTAAATTTTGATTTGATGATATTTTTAACACTATATTTATTTTGAAAAATAGTGTCTTCAATGATTCCCCAATAGTTTATCGAAGATCAGACATCGGTATTCCATCCTCACTTGAGTTGATGGTGGTTACGACTTGATTTTGAGGAAATTTTAGGAAGCTTCTTGTCTTCCATGCTGTTTAAGTTATTCTTATAAATTAGGTATTTGTAACGGACCTCCTCGTTATGACCACAACTCTTTAACAGGTGTAATTTTTATTTATTTTTGTTAAGGTGTGTGCGCGCGTGTAAAAAGGAACCAGACACACTTGACTCTATGTCGCTACCCGACAACTAACAAGACGCAACCACGAGGATCAAAACAAGAAGACAAAAAGCGCACAACAGGTAACTACAAGCATTAACGACCATAGACATAAAGCGCACAACACGTAACCGCAAACGTTTAACGACATATAGGGTTATGCACGATACGAACACAAAAGGAAGAATCCATAGTAGTATATTTTACTATTTCTGCACAGGAAAGCAGGGCGTTTAATCTTATTTCTCTGCTCCGGAGAGAGAGAAGGTCAGATAGGCTCCTGGCCGACTGCTCAGGCAGAAACTAGTAACCTCTGTCAGGTGTGTCACAAGAGTGGAAACCCTGCCTTTAAAGGGCTCGAGACTCTTGATACGTCACTGGATTCTTACACAGAAAATAATCACACACACAAACTTATATACAACCATTAGTTAAGACTCAGCACCGACAATAATCAACCATTAGTTAAGACTCAGCATTACCTACGACTCAAGGAAACAAGTACAAATCACATACTTGTCTAATTTCCATTAGTAGACGGGTTACTGACCCAACTTTAAAAAGGAGTACATGTAATTAATTTGCAAGTTCCCATTTACTAAACCTTGATACCTTAAAGTACCTAGATTCAAGGACAATTCATGATTTATGTTTATCGACAACCATAATTATTACAACAACATACCATGATTGAATAACTTCAGTACATTTACCTCACTTGCCTTGCAATAAGATAGCATCCACATTACATCTTATAGGTTCGTATCAATAATAAACTACAATGACCTCACCACAAAGGCTAGCATCATTACATTTGTAATATAAAGACTTCGCAATTTAGCTAACTGTTTTCATAATAAAACTATAATGGCATCACCATAAAAGATAGCATCATTACATTATAATATAAAGACTTTGCATATCAACTAACTAAACTGCCATGTCATTACTTTAATGATCACATCCTTACTTTTCCTAGTATAAAAGCCTTGCCAATAAATCCACTAAGCTACAATAAAGTTACCATACATGCTACCATCCTTATATTGATATTACGAAAGCTTGCAATTAAGATAACCAATTCCACCATCGCGGCTAGCCATTAATCACCAAGCCATACATTTTCCCAATAAAAAAAATGTTGATACGTAGTAACTGAGGCATAATGACCTCCACCTGTCATCTAATTCTAATGTAAACCCCGCACCTTAAATTCTAACATTGACTTAATGTATTCTATTTTTATAATGCCATAACATCAATCTTCACGTATTGCTAGACAATATAACAGTAATATTCCAACAACCTCACAATGATTACCCAATTCCCTTATCCTTATAATCCCATAACCCTCCATTCGAATTAACCATTAATTTAATATGATGCCATCAATACTAATACTATATTCTATTTTTATAATGCCTTAGCATTCTACCTTCACATATTTATCCACAGTATTAATACAGTAGCATTGCAGTTCCACCTCACTAAACATTTATGCGAATGTTACAGTAAGGGTTCAGATAATAGTAAAATGAAACAACAATACCTTTACATTAAATGGCCATAACTGGGCAAGTAAAATAGCATTAAATTCATTTTAGGTTATCTAAAACTGACATTCCATTTTACTACTAAAATACATAAGATATCTCTTCTATCATAAGTTTTATAATAAAATAAGGCGGGCTAGCTAAACGAGAAGGTTCCTCTTAAGAGAAGGGTAATCCCTCGTTGCCTGCTAATTCTTCTAAGGGTGCATTTGAACCTTTAAGAAGAAAAAGGGGTATTCCTGGTAAGAACCTAGCATCAGAAATCTAAGGGCGAGGATTCCTGGATCTTATAAACACTGTAATCAATGGGCTGTCTTAACCATTCTAAATGGGGTGAATCATCCCTCATTAACCACTTAATTTAAATTAAACATGATCCACTTTAATTTTAATCTTCGGTTATGATCCAGAGATTTAAATTATAAAACAATATCGAGCAATCTCGGCAATAGGGAAAACGAATTCTCGTGCAAGTTATGACACAATAATTTGAATTAAATAACAACGTCCAGAAAATTCGGCAATTCCAGGCAAGGGATCTGCATACCAATTAAGGAATTCGGGGTCCACTATCGTCCACCAGCAGGGAGTATCGCAGGTGGTTATACACAGTCGAAAGCACATCGAAACAATGCACGGATGAGTCGACACACAGGAGCGAAATTGGGGTTGAATCAAAGTCAGTATCGGGGCTGAGTTTAGCCCAACGCAGAGGCTCACATGTATAATGGAGGTTAATCGCCACGCCTTAACTCCAAGAGGAAACCAGAGATTAGAGAGGGTGGCGGGATGGCCAGGGGGACTTGGGCAAGGACGCAAACTCAACCAGTTGTAAGGGCACTCGCGGCAAGAGGAAGGATTTTTTTGTGTAGGAAGTCAGTGAGGTGCGGACATTAACAGGCCCGATTCTCCAGTGCACATGCTATGGCTGGGGTCTCGAGGTGGAAATTACCTGGGCGAAATATCCAGGATGGAACGTCTTCCCTCGGAAGAGCGTGAACCAAGTCAGCAAGGTAAACCCCCATGAAAGGAAAAACGCAGACCCCTATTTAAAAACGCTAGGGCTCCACGACTTCGCTTAAGGGCCGAGCTACAGGTACAAAGGAAGGGATGGAATCAAACGCATTATAGTCAAATTTCAGAACAGATTTACCTTGTCTAAACTACACTACGTAATTCCTAACGTAAGGATTCATTACATAAAAATTTCGGTACACAAATTCTGAACAAAAGAATCTTAGACAGGTAACTCAGGCAAACTTTAACCATATATCTTCCAGAATCAAATCAGACAGTTATATATATAAAAAACTCAGTCATGAAACTAAAAATCAGCTTATCCATTTAAAACACATGCAGATCTAACCATATATCCAATGCTTTCTACTCTACTAGAAACATAAATCATACCGTTGCCTTTTAGACCGTCGTGAAGACGTCTGAGCTCCGTGTTGCTCCTGCTCCGTGCCTCTCCCGCTCGTCGACCAAAGAAACTACATCGGTACCTCCCAACCAAATTCTAGGGGTACTCTTCTTCCCCCTTAGCCCCCCGAGCCGTAAAGGGGCCACACACAAACCAGAGGATATGCCTAGCTTCCCAGCTCGCCTCCAAGGCTGAGCTACCACTCTAATCCCAGCTGAGAAAATCCA
This sequence comes from Picea engelmannii, assembly GCA_009831015.1. Classification (NCBI taxonomy): domain Eukaryota; kingdom Viridiplantae; phylum Streptophyta; class Pinopsida; order Pinales; family Pinaceae; genus Picea; species Picea engelmannii. Next base: position 172,600 of record ML799062.1, on the reverse strand, counting down.
AACTCCTCACAAGCAATCAGTCCAGTCCCCAAATCGTCCGCATAAAAAAAAAAACCCTTTAACCCTAACCCTCCTTTTCTTTTCTAGTGTTTTGAGACCCCTCCCTTGCCCTAAATCACATTTAATTTATGTTTTAAATGAAAACCCTCTAAAAATTCTCTGTCTTACAAGTGTCGCTCATCCCCCACGTTTTTCCAAAATTATTTTCTTTAACTTATTAATTGTCTAGGTTTCATTTATTACTTAATTTCCCTATTTTTATTAATCCCTTCCCCTTTTTTTTTAAAAACAAAAAGGTAAATGCGCTAAGTAATCTTTTCATCTTATTTTTAAATTCATTACCTTTTTATACTCCCACACGTTAAATAATTTTATTACTTATTAATTGCCTATGTTTCCTTTATTACATTGTTTCCCTATTTTTATTAATCCCCCTTTTTTTTTTGTTTAAACCAAAAAGGTAAGTGCGCTAATTAATCTTTTCATTTATTATTTATTTATTATTTTTTTTTGTTGTTCCACAAGTTAGGAATTAATTTCTTCTTTGTAAAATATTAAAACCATTAGTTTTAATTTAAATCTTACCCTCGTCATCGCCCCAAGAATTTTATGAAGACCCAACTATTACTTAGGTGGGTTTTTGTTTAAATTGTTATTTTTTTATTCCAGGGTCTGTTCTTAAGGTTAGACTAAAATTTTTACCCTAAAAGTTTTAGACTTAGTACTTAGATTCTGAACTAGGCGACACTGGGTTAGGGAAGTCGTTTAAGGATTTCTTAAGGCGTTATTGTCTTAGGGATATTTTAGGTTTGTTTCCTTCATCCACCTCAATGCGACGTGCCCTTCAGGACGCACCACGTGCTCCAAGGGTGCCACTCACCTCGTTCGTTTCCTTTGCGCGACGTTCCCTTCAGGATGCACCACGTGCTCCAAGGGTGCCGCTCACTTCTTGTGTTTCTTTTGTGCGACGTGCCCTTCAGGATGCACCACGTGCTCCAAGGGTGCCACTCACCAACTTGACTGATTGGTAGACATCTATAACCCCTAGAGTCAACACTCCACCAGGTGAACTTGTGGGAGACTAAGGGCTCTAAGGAATAAGGCCCCCGCCTTATTGCACGCCCCTTAGAATCATCGTGAGCGACTGTTGCAGACTGCCCTCACAGCATCGTGGATCCTCTCAAACTAGGTAATCGTTAACCTACAGTTCGAGCCACGGAAGGAGTGCTAGTAGGCGGTGGCAAGGCTGCTCTCCACCCCTCTCCCTCAACCTCTCTGGAAATCGTGTGTGGCCCCTTTACTCCATATGTGAGTCTGGTCGGCAAGCTATCGTCAGCCTGCATCATCAACAATCATGTCAGAACATGTCAACATCAAATCATCAAATAAACGAAATATCACAGTAGATAAATCAACCCAATTAGCACACTCCCTGACTCAATCCGGAGTCCAAGGGGTTCCACCGAAGCCTCTGCATCCTCAAGGTCTGGAACCCTGCACACTCAATAAAACTGAGTCAATAGCACCTGTGTACATCAAATAGTAAAATATCATGTCGTCTATCATAATGCATCATAATCAAGTATAAATGTTTTAACATCAGAAAAGTCCATATCACTTGCGAGCAAGTGTCCTCAAATAACAAGTTTTCTCAGTGCGCCAGAGCAGGATGTTACATACACCCCCTCTTGGTCTAAACTTTGTCCCGAAGTTTCTCAGTATAAATGCTGAAATAAAAGTATCACAGTATCATAAGTCTATCTATCAAACAAAAATGGAAACTGCTGGCGCATATCATATGCGTCCTCCCAGGTCGCCGAGTGCGGACTATAACTGTCCCACTAAACCTTGACTTGATCTACCATTCGACGTCATAACTGTCAAACGCGATGATCTAAAATGAGGACTGGCTTAGTCATGAGTGCACCCTCATCCGATACCTGCAAGGAACTCATGTCAATCACGTGTGTAGGATCACTAATATAATGTCTCAAAACAGATACCTGAAAAACATCGTGCATACGCCTCAAAGAACCAGGCAAGGCTAGTCGATAGGCCACGGGCCCCTTTCTCTCCACAATCTCGAAAGGTCCCACGAATCTAGGAGAGAGTTTATCTCCCTTTCCAAACTTGATCAAGCTCTTATGCGGTTTAACCCGCAAAAAGACTCGATCACCGACCCTGTAACTACGGTCGACTCGGTGCGCATCAGCATAACTCTTCTGTCGATCCTGCACTTCTTTAATCCTTTGTCTTATGGTTTTCATTTTCTCTTCCATTTCTTGGATCGCTTCTGGTCCCACCAGGACCCTATCCTCAAGCCGATCCCAACTCAAGGGCGTCCGACACGGTCGCCCATAAAGAAACTCGAAAGGCGCCATCTTAATGGTGCTCTGGTAACTGTTGTTGTAAGCGAACTCTACTAGAGGCAAGAATTCATCCCAACGCTTTTGTTGTTCCATCACGTACATGCGCAACATGTCTTCCAAGGTTTGGTTCATTCGTTCGGTCTGTCTGTTCGTCTCTGGGTGATACGCAGTACTAAAGTTGAGTTGGGTCCCCAAAGCCTCTTGGAAATGCATCCAAAATTGTCTAGTAAACACCGATCCTTGATCGGATATAATCTTCTTAGGCACACCATGCAGCCTCACTATCTCACTAATGAAAACTCTCACTATGTCAGGTGCTTGATACGTCGTACACATGGGAATAAAGTGAGCACTCTTCGTCAAAGTGTCTACTACTACAAAAATTGCGTCGTGTCTCCTTGCCGTCAGTGGCAATCCAACAATAAAATCCATCGAAATAACTTCCCATTTCGATTCTAGAATGGCATGTGGTTGAAGTAAACCTGCCGGGTGTCTATGCTCAGCCTTTACCTACTGACACTCTAGACATCTAGCCACAAAGTTGACTATGTCGGCCTTCATTCCCTTCCAGAAGAATAAGGGTTTAAGGTCTACCCTCATCTTCGTGACTCCTGGGTGAGCCATATAAACTGCTCTATGAGCCTCACTCAATATCAACCTTCTCAACTCATCGTTTGGAGGTACGTAAATTCGACTTCTAAACCTCAATAAACCATCGCTATCCAATGAATATCCCTCATATCGTGGTACCATCATTGTGTTTTGTCCGATAAAATACTTGACTTCTTTGTACCAGTCATCATCACGTTGTAAAGTGAGAATCTTCTCACGTAGATTTGTCTGAAGAGGTAACACCGAAAAGATGCATGGCCTCTGACTCAAGGAATCTGCCACTCAGTTCATGGTTCCCTTTATGTAAGTAATCTCGAAGTCGTACTCGCTAAGCAATTCCGACCAACACTGTTGTCGCGCGTTCAGGTCGCTTTGCGTAAAAATGTGTTGTAGTCCACAATGATCAGTCTTTAATTCAAATTTTCGTCCAACAAGGTAGTGTCTCCAAACCTTCAAGGCATATACGATGGATAAAAGCTCCAAATTGTGCATCACGTAGTTCTCCTCATGCCTTCTCAGTTTCCTCAAAATGTAAGCAATCACTCGTCCATCTTGCATCAAGACTCCGCCTAAACCTTCCTTGGATGCGTCCGTGCATACCAGGAAGTCGACGTCCATGTCAGGGACCTTTAGTATCGGCGCTGTCATCAACAACTCCTTAAGCCTCCAAAATGCTTCCACGCATTTCTCGGTCCAAACAAACTTCTTGTTTTTCTGCTGCACTTCCGTGATCGGATTTTCTATCTTTGAAAATCCCTCGACAAACCGTCGATAGTATCCTGCTAAACCCATAAAACTACACACCTCTGTGATGCTCGTCGGTGCAGGCCATTCCATAATAGCCTCAACCTTGGTTGGATCCATGATGATACCTTCGCTGGAGATGACATGCCCTAAGTAGTGAATCCTCGATTGATAAAAAGAGCATTTGGACAACTTCCCATACAATTTGTGTTCTCGCAAACACTGTAGTACCAAGCGCAAGTGCTCGTCATGCTCCTCCATCGTCCAAGAGTAGATCAAAATATCGTCAATGAATACTTGGACGAACTTGTCCAAGTACTTGCGGAACACCCCGTTCATCAAACTCATGAATACCCCTGGGGCGTTTGTCAATCCAAACGGTAAAATGGTAAACTTGTAATGTCGAAATCTCGTCTTAAAGGTGGTCTTAGGGACGTCATCCTCCTTGATCCGTAACTGGTGATACCCTGATCGCAAATCGATCTTGGAGAACACTGTCGCACCCTTCATTTGATCGAACAGATCATCAATTCTTGGTAAGGGATATTGATTCTTGATCGTAGCCTTGTTCAGTTGACGATAGTCAATTCAAAGCCTCCACGATCCATCCTTCTTTTGAATGAAAATAACTGGTGCACCCCACGGTGACACACTAGGGTGTATCAGTCCCAGGTCCAGCAACTCCTTCAGTTGCATTTTTAACTCCTGCAACTCCGGGGTCGACATCCGATAAGGAGTTATTGCTATCGGTTCGGTCCCTGGTTTTAGGTCTATAGTAAACTCCAATTCTCTTTCTGGTGGCATCCCAGACAACTCCTCTGGAAATATGTCCACAAACTCCTTCACCACCGGAAGGTGTTCTAGACCTTCTGCTACTCCCTTTTCATTTAGCGCAAGGATTGCATAAAGCTTGCACCCCTTGCGCATACTCTTCTGTAACTGTAAGGAAGAGATGAACCTCGAGGATACTCCCTGGTTCCGTCCTACAATCACCCGTCTATGTCCTTCATCATCTACCAAGCTCAACTGTTTTGTCTTACAGTTGAGTATCGCCTCATGCGTTTCCAACCAATCCATATCGATCACTACGTCATAAGATCCTAAGATCGTGACGTACAAGTTGGCCCTCGTGACAAACTCTCCCAGGTTAAGGGCACAGCCCGTAACCTTTCCTCCAACCTTCTGTTTGGCTCCTGAAGCCATCTCCACGAAGATAAACTTGTCTTGTTCAAATGCCTTGACCTTAATCCTTTTTAGCGCTGCACCAGAAATGAAACTCTCAGTAGCTCCGGGGTCTATCAAAATACTAAGGGTCTAGTCAACAACAGTACCTGTCATCTCGAGCACAGTTGACTGGTGCTCTGCCTGGCGGTTATTCATCGTTGCATGAATCCGATGGGCCTTGCCCATATCTCCCACTGTAGTGGGTCTGGTTGATCCAGATTCTCTGGTCCTCTCCACAGGACAGTCGCGCTGGTAGTGTGTCTCCCCACACGTCCAACACCCCTTCTTCAGCCCAGTAGTCCTGGTACCCGAAGTAGAAGATGACAGCCCACTGGCCTGGAAACTCAGTCTTTTCTGCTGAACAGGCCTAAACTACTGCTGCTGCGGGCGACGCTGTTGCTGGTGCTGAGGTCCTCGATAAGGTGTCCGCTGCTGAGGCGGTGGTCGTCGTGGTGTAGCAAAAGTGGATCCCCTCTGGAAGCCACGATACCCCGGCGTATGTCTCGCTGGTGTCTGTTGTTGTGGCGTACTAGATGAACCCTGCCCTGCAGGTCTCGCTGGAGTCCTGGTCTGACCCCCACTGATAAGCTCCTCCTCTGCTATGAGGGCCTTTCGGACAACGTCGTGCAAGGTTTGAGGCATCAGAATCCTAACCTTTTCACACATGCTACCATTAAGGCCAAACACGAACCTGTTGACCTTGAGCTTCTCAGTGTTCAGGTGTGGAGCATATCAGAGCAGCTCCATAAAACGTGCCTCGTACTCGGGCACCGTACGACCTCCCTGTCGTAATGCGTTGAACTCATTGAGATGACGCTCAATGAATTCCTCTGAAATATACCTCTCTCAGAACCGTTCCTCAAACAGTTCCCATGACACGTCTTCGATGGCCATGTTCAGCTGTGGCATGAGTGTCTTCCACCATAGAAGAGCGCTCCCCTTTAGTTGAAAGACCACCATGCAGACCTTCATGTTGGAGGTATAATCGTGAAGTGCGAAGCACATCGCCATATTCTCCAACCATGCCTCGGCGGCTACGCCGTCTGCGGCACCAAAGAACTCGGGAAATTTTACCTTCTCGAGTTCACGGTGAATGCTACCTGTAACGGCCGGTGCGCATGGCGAAACCTCAGCAGGTGTCGGCGCCCTAGCCTCATCTCTGTCCAATCGGCTGATCAGCGCCTCCAACATGCGCTGAAAAGATCTCATCATCCCCACGACATCGACAACTTCGATATGCTCCTGTCCAAGAACCTGCTCGCCTCCCTGGGGGTTAGATCCCTCAAGCGTGGATGCTGCTGGAGGCGTCACACCTCCTCCCCTAGCACCCCGTCGTCTGCCTCTGTGGCGTCCTCTAACCATGATTACCTGCACACACACAATCAACTCAATCAACAACATTATACTCAAATCTAATCATGTCAACAAAAGTCGTAGCAAATCCCAAGTCGTGGGTCAAACCAGCTCTGATACCATATGTAACGACCTCCTCCTTACGACAACAACTCTGAAACAGGTGCAATTTTTTTTTTATTTTGTTTAAGGTGTGTGCGCGCGTGTAGAAGTAACAACACACTTGACTCTACGTCGCCTCTCAACAATCGACAAGATGCAACCACGATGTCCAGCACAAGAAGACTGAAGGCACACAACAAGTACTGCAACAATATACGACCATAGGCATAAGGAACACAACACAATCATTAAGACATACTGGGAGTGCACAGTAAGAACACAGAGGGAAGAATCCGTGGTGTTAGGGTTACTATTTCTGCACAGGAAAGCAGGGCGTTTAGTCTTATGTCTTCTCGAAAGAAGATTAGACAGGCTCCTGGCCGACTGCTCAGGCAGAAACTAGTAACCCAACCTAGAACAAGACACAAGCAAGATGAACGCAACAAGATGACCCCGACATATCATAGTGACAACAAGCAATAAATGCCCCTAGACATAAGGCGTACCACTAGCAACTGTAAGAAGAAAATGACACCAGGTGTTAAGTATAGTACAGTAACAGATGGAAGAATCCAGCAGTAGAGTTTACTATTTCTGCACAGAAAAGTAGGGCTTTTACTCTTATGTCTTCTCGAAAGAAGATTAGACAGGCTCCTAGCCGACTGCTCAGGCAAAAACTGGTAAACTTCGGCAAGTGTGTCGCAAGAGTGGAAACCCGGCCTTTAAAGGGCCCGAGACTCTTGATACGGCACTGGATTCTTTACACGAAATAATCACACATGTAGACATACATTCTAAGGCTACGAGGAGACGTCTACATCTCGCCCGACATAAGCAAGCCAAGCAATACAAATGATTACAATCAAGTACCACATAAATAAGAAGAACAAATACGCCCCTTACGGAAGGCGCGTGACCAAAGGACTCCGACAACGGACCCCAAGTTCAACATTGTTTAAATGAACAACCACCTTAATTTACTAACTCGGAGTAATTTATTGTACGTAAGTCTAGGTTACTGCACCATATATGTTATTAACAACAAAAAAATTACAATAACACTGTCCTGAATATTAACCATCTTTCATTTATATCACATATCCGGACCATGATTTTACACTTTCAATACCTCTTATAGGCTTCCACCACCGGAATTATAATGACCTTTCCAGATAAAAACATTCCATTAAACGTGAGGAGCTCTCAATGCGATGTCATTTTGATCATAAATTTCAATGATAATGCCATAAAATAACATCATATCTATAAGTAACGTCTTAATTGAAACTACAATATAAAAAGGCAATACATAGAATAACCATATTTCAAATAACTGTGGCTACAAATTCCATTTTCTATTAGCTAACACCATCATTTCTTTTGCCTTATTGCAATGACATTACCCTAAAACAGAATTATCATTACTTTTTATATTATGAGAAATTGCCTACAAAATATCAATAAACTATATTTCTATTTCTAGCACTAACAATACAATGGCTTTATGTAGTAACAACATTACCTCAACAGATTTAACATTATAACTTAGATTGTACTGGTTCTTTCCAATAGGATAACCTTATATTACATTACATTAGCATCACCCGTCCATATTTAAACTTAATAAAATAACACCGTCAAGGGTCCCACAAACAACGTACTTCATGACCTGACCTTTATGCATTTTACATTACTCTAATCAGGTTCATAACTATAAAAGATATCAATTGAATTCCTTAATAATCCATAACCTCATATGTTCTGACTAAAGGGAAAAGCTACACTTTGGAAGCTCGGGTGCAATCGATACCACAAGGAAGTAGTGTGGAGTTCTGAAATTAAAATGACCAGAGTATGAATTTATATGAATTATTCCCAAAGCTACATCCGGTTTTATACCATATATTACCAGAATTTCAAAGATACTATCATTACGAGAGAGAGAGGTAGAGTTTTGTATAATGTTTAAATAAATGTTTACCAGTCTAGTAGTTGAATAAAAGGAGAGAACAGAAGGAGATAAGGCACATTTAATATAGTTTTAGAAAGGATACATAGAAGGCATGTAATATTGCTTTTTTATATTTAATTTATGTTGTTTTATTGGTATATGTGCATAGTGCTGAAATTATAAGTTTTCTTTCTTTATTTCCAATATTGCAGGGATTATGTTTTCAGGAACGTTATATTTTATTCGATTATCACTAAAGGAGAGAGAATTAGAGTTCAGTATAATCTTCAAATGAATTGTTTATCAATCTAGTGGCTGAATAAAAAGAATGTTAAATTGTTTATTCAGTATAATGTTTAAAAGAAAGTTTACCAGTCTAGCTTTGTATAAGGCGGGGTGTATCCTCCCCAGGACGCTAGATGTACCACGCAGAACAAACATCGATCTGTGGTCGAAGACGCGGGTTTACTCCAGCATAATTAGAACACAAAGGGCAGAGAATGATGCATGAGATCCGCATGGATCCTCCGCCCCCAAATCGCCCTGGATCTCGTCATGAAAACAGAGGGAGAGGCTGGAATACATGTAGTATCCCCCATCAACACAGTGACTCACAAATCAAGGAGAATGCAGAGATAATTCGTCAATTAAAAAAGTAAGATCAATTCGCAGGGTTAAAGGTAGAACGCATCACAGAGAACAATTCGGCCAAGGAAACAATATGATCAACGCAGGGTTTAACACAATTAAAACGCAGATAAAAAATGCCCAATATCTCAGTAAAACGGAGGTCCTTAACACATTAAAAACGCAGATAAAAAATGCCCAATATCTCAGTAAAACGCAAGTCATTAACACATTAAAAATGTAGATCAAAAGCGCCCAATATCTCAGTAAAACGCAGGTCATTAACACATTAAAAACGCAGATCAAAAATGCCCAAATATATATCAGTGAATGCCATTTAAAAAAAGTGCCCAAGATAGACCAGTAAACGTAGATCCTTCAACGCCCAACACTTACAATGCATGCCATAAAAAAAAATGCCCAACACATACATTCTTCTCATGGCCAGAATGCAGCGATAACAATCTCAGACAATTGCCAGAATACCAATGGTAACAAGTTCAGACGATTGCCGACTACAATGATGACAATTTCATACCATTTCCAGAATACGAACAATATTAGTCTTAGCTAATTGCCAGAATGCAAAGATAACTAATAAAGACAAATTTCGGCATACAATGACAGCAATTCCAAAACATCTACCCCAACAAAAGGTTTCCAGAACATTATCGTTGTAGCATACAAAACGAACCACCACAGCTGAAGCAACATCTTAATATAATGCATCATAACCGCATAAGAGAATAACTAGACAGTCTACTCTACCATAAATAAAATTCATACCGTTGCCTCTCGCCCACTTCGGATGACGTCCCGCGCTCCGTGCCGCTTCCCGCGCTCCATGCCACTCCCGCTCTCCGACCGCAGAAGGCTCACCGGTACCTCCCAGCCAATCACTAAGGGTACTCTGCTTCCCCCTTAGCCCCTCGAACCGCAAAGGGGCCACACAAGATCCCGAGATAAGACTAGCTTCTCAGCTCGCCTCCAAGGCTGAGCTACCACTCCAATACAACTGAGAAATTCCCAAATCCTCACAAGCAAGCAGTCAAGCCAAAATCTGGCAGCGTAACGTTACGCTAACCGTTCTCCATTGCTTCCTCCTTTTCCCCTTCCTTATAGCAATTTGAGACCCACCTACTTTCCCTAAATCATTATTAATTTAATTTTTAATGACAATCCTCTAAAATTTCTCTGTTGTCCAAGTGTCACTCATCCCCCTTGTTTCTCCAAAATTATTTTCTTTAATTTAATTAAAATACTCATTTCCCTCACCCCCCCCTAAAGTCGCTCCTAAAATTACTCTTAGGGTTCCTAGATCCCCTCTCATGCTTTTAATAACTTTCCTAAAATGAAGTTGCTGATTTTTAGTAACTCCTTAATTGTTGATTCCTTTTTTCTTTTTACCCTATGTCCCCTACTTTCCATTATTAAGTTTCCTTTATTACTAGTTTCTTTAATTCTATTATTTATTTCTCTCTTGTTATTTTTATTTTTAAACCCAAAAGATAAATGCGCTTATAAATCTTTTCAATATATTTTTAAATTCCTAGCTTTTATACTCGTCAATGAATACTTGGACAAACTTGTCCAAGTACTCGTGGAACACCCCGTTCATCAAACTCATGAATACCCCTGGGGCGTTTGTCAGTCCAAACGGTAAAACAGTAAACTTGTAATGTCCAAATCTCGTCTTGAAGGCGGTCTTAAGGACATCATCCTCTTTGATCCGTAACTGGTGATACCCTGTTCACAAATCGATCTTGGAGAACACCGTCATGCCTTTCATTTGATCAAACAGATCATCAATTCTTGGCAAGGGATACTGATTCTTGATCATAGCTTTGTTCAGTTGATGGTAGTCAATGCAAAGCCTCCATGATCAGTCCTTCTTTCGTATGAAAATAACTGGTGCACCCCACGGTGACACACTAGGACGTATCAGTCCCAGGTCCAACAACTCCTTCAGTTGCATTTTCAACTCTTGCAACTCCGGGGTCGACATCCGATAAGGCGTTCTTTCTATCGGTTCGGTCCCTGGTTTCAGGTCTATGGTAAACTCCAATTCCCTTTCCGGCGGCATCCCAGGTAACTCCTCTGGAAACACGTCCGCAAACTCCTTCACCACCAGAAAGTGCTCTAAACCTTCCGCTACTCCCTTTTCGTTTAGCGCGAGGACCGCATAAAGTTTGCACCCCTTCTGCATACTCTTCTGTAACTATAAGGAAGAGATGAACCTTAGGGATACTCCCTAGTTTTGTCCTACAATCACACATCTCTATCCTTCACCATCGACCAAGCTCAACCGTTTCGTCTTACAGTTGAGTATCGCCTCATGCGATTCCAACCAATCCATACCAATCATGATGCCATAAGATCCTAAGATCGTGACGTACAAGTTGACCCTAATGACAAATTCTCCCAGGTTAAGGGTACAGCCCGTAACCTTTCCTCCAACCTTTTGTTTGGCTCCTGAAGCCATCTCTACGAAGCTAAACTCATCATGTTTGATTGCCTTTACCTTAATCCTTTTTAGAGCTGCACCAGAAATGAAACTCTCAGTAGCACCCGGGTCTATCAAAATACTAAGGGTCTGGTCAGCGACAATACCTGTCATCTCGAGCACAGTCGACTGGTGATCTGCCTGGTGGTTATTCACCACTGCATGAATCTGATGGGCCTTGCCAATATCTCCCATGGTAGCGGGTCCGGCTGATCCGGACGCTCTAGTCCTCTCCATAGGATATTCGCGCTGGTAGTGTGGCTCCCCACACGTCCAACACCCCTTCTTCGGCCCAGTAGTCCCGGTGCCTGAAGTAGAAGACGACGGCCCACTTGCCTGGAACCCTGGTCTGTTCTACTGAACAGGCCTAAGCTGCTGCTGCTGCGGGCGACGCTGGTGCTGGTGCTGTGGTCCCCGATAAGGTGCTCGCTGCTGAGGTGGTGGTCGTCTGGGTGTAGCAAAAGTGGATCCCCTCTAGAAGCCACGATGTCTCGATGTATGTCTCACTGGTGTCTGATGTTGCGGCGTACCAAATGAACCCTGCCCTGCTGGTCTGACCCCCGCTGATAAGCTCCTCCTCTGCTATGAGGGCCTTTTTGACAGCGTCATGCAAGGTTTGAGGCATCAAGATCCTAACCTTTGCACCTAGGCTGTCGTTAAGGCCAAACACGAACCTGTTGACCTTGAGCTTCTCTGTGTTAATGTGCGGAGCGTACCGGAGCAGCTCCATAAAACGTGCCTCGTACTCGGGCACCGTACGAACTCCCTGTCGTAATGCGGTGAACTCATTGAGCTGATGCTCAATGAATTCCTCTGAAAGATACCTCTCTCGGAACCGTTCCTCGAACGGTTCCCATGACACGTCTTCAACGGCCATGTTCAGCTGCGACAGGAGTGTCTTCCACCATAGAAGAGCGATCCCCTTCAGTTGAAATACCGCCATGCGGACCTTCATGTTGGAGGTATAATCACGAAGTGCGAAGCACATCGCCATATTCTCCAACCATGCTTCGGCAGCTGCGCTGTCCGGGGAACCAAAGAACTTGGGAAATTTAACCTTCTCGAGTTCACGGTGAATGCTACCTGTAATGGTCGATGCACGTAGCGGGACCTCAGTGGGTGACGTCGCCTTGGCCTCGTCTCTGTCCAATCAGTTGATCAGAGCCTCGGACATGCGCTGAAAGGATCTCATCATCCCAATAACATCGTCAACTGCTATCTGCTCTTGTCCGAGAACCTGCTCACCTCCCTGGGGGTTAGACCCCTCAGGCGTGGATGCTACTGGAGGCGTCACGCGTCCTCCTCTAGCAACCCGTCATCTGCCTCTGCGACGTCCTCTAACCACGATTACCTGCACGCACACAATCAACTCCATCAGCAACAATATAATCAATCTAATCATGTCCACTAAAGTCGTAGTGAATCCCAAGCCACGGGTTGAACCTGGCTCTGATACCATATATAACGGACCTCCTCGTTATGACCACAACTCTTTAACATGTGCAATTTTTTTTTTTTTTTTTGTTAATGTGTGTGCGTGCGTGTAAAAAGGAACCAGACACACTTGACTCTACGTCGCTACCCGACGACTAACAAGACGCAACCATGAGGATCACAACAAGAAGACAGAAAGCTCAAAACAGGTAACTGCAAGCATTAACGACCATAGACATAAAGCGCACAACACGTAACCGCAAACGTTTAACGACATACAGGGTTATGCATGGTACAAACACAAAAGGGAGAATCCATAGTAGTAGATTTTACTATTTCTGCATAGGAAAGCAGGGCGTTTAATCTTATTTCTCTTCTCTGGAGAGAGAGAACGTCAGATAGGCTCCTGGCCGACTGCTCAGGTAGAAACTAGTAACCTCCGTCAGGTGTTTCGCAAGAGTTGAAACCCTGCCTTTAAAGGGTCCGAGACTCTCGATACGGCACTGGATTCTTACACGGAAAATAATCACACACAGAGACTTATATACTAAGGCTACAGGGAGGTGTCTACATCCCACCCGTCACGAACAAGCCCAACAATAAAAATGATTACAGCCAAGTACAACAAAAGTTAACATACATCCCCGTCCCTTACGGAAGGCTTTATTCAGGGGCACTGACAATAATCAACCATTAGTTAAGAATTAGTATTACCTACGACTCAAGGCAACAAGTACAAATCACTTACTTGTCTAATTTCCATTAGTAGACGGGTTACCGACCCAACTTTAAAAAGGAGTACATGTAATTAATTTGCAAGTTCCCATTTACTAAATCTTGATACCTTAAAGTACCTAGATTCAAGGACAATTCATGATTCATGTTTATCCACAACCATAATTATTACAACAACATACCATGATTGAATAACTTCAGTACATTTACCTCACTTGCCTTGCAATAAGATAGCATCCACATTACATCTTATAGGTTCGTATCAATAATAAACTACAATGACCTCACCACAAAGGCTAGCATCATTACATTTGTAATATAAAGACTTCGCAATTTAGCTAGCTGTTTTCATAATAAAACTATAATGGAATCACCATAAAAGATAGCATCATTACATTATAATATAAAGACTTTGCATATCAACTAACTAAACTGCCATGTCATTACTTTAATGATTACATCCTTACTTTTCCTAGTATAAAAGCCTTGCCAATAAATCAACTAAGCTACAATAAAGTTACCATACATGCTACCATCCTTATATTGATATTACCAAAGCTTGCAATTAAGATAACCAATTCCACCATCGCGGCTAGCCATTAATCACCAAGCCATACATTTGCCCAATAAAAAAAACGTTGATACGTAGTAACTAAGGCATAATGACCTCCACCTGTCATCTAATTCTAATGTAAACCCCGCACCTTAAATTCTAACATCGACTTAATGTATTATGTTTTTATAATGCCATAACATCAATCTTCACGTATTGCTAGACAATATAACAGTAATATTCCAACAGCCTCACAATGATTACCCAATTCCATTATCCTTATAATCCCATAACCCTCCATTCAAATTAACCATTAATTTAATATGATGCCATCAATACTAATACTATATTCTGTTTTTATAATGCCTTAACATTTTACCTTCACATATTTATCCACAGTATTAATACAATAGCATTGCAGTTCCACCTCACTAAACATTTATGCGAACGTTACAGTAAGGGTTCAAATAATAGTAAAATGAAACAACAATACCTTTACATTAAATGGCCATAACTAGGCAATTAAAATAGCATTAAATTCATTTCAGGTTATCTAAAACTGACATTCCATTTTACTGCTAAAATACATAAGATATCTCTTCTATCATAATTTTTATAATAAAATAAGGCTGGCTAGCTAAACGAGAAGGTTCCTCTTAAGAGAAGGGTAATCCCTCGCTACCTGCTAATTCTTCTAAGGGCGCATTTGAACCTTTAAGAAGAAAAAGGGGTATTCCTGGTAATAACCTAGCATCAGAAATCTAAGGGCGAGGATTCCTGGATCTTATAAACACTATAATCAATGGGCTTTCTTAACCATTCTAAACGGGGTGAATCATCCCTCATTAACCACTTAATTTAAATTAAACATGATCCACTTTAATTTTAATCTTCGGTTATGATCCAGAGATTTAAATTATAAAACAATATCCAATAATCTCTGCAATAGGGAAAATGAATTCTCATGCAAGTTATGACATAGTAATTTGAATTAAATAACAACATCCAGAAAATTCGGCAATGCCAGGCAAGGGATCCGCAGACCAATTAAGGAATTCAGGTTCCACCACCGTCCACCAGCAGGGAGTATTCTAGGCAGTTCTACACAGTCAAAAGCACGTCGAAACAATGCACGGATGAGTCGACGCATAGGGGCGAAATTGGGGTTGAATCAAAGTCAGTATCCGGGCTGAGTTTAGCCCAACGCAGAGGCTCACATGTACAATGGAGGTTAATCACCACGTCTTCACGCCAAGAGGCAACTAGAGATTAGAGAGGGTGGCGGGATGGCCTGGGAGACTTGGGCAAGGACGCAAACTCAACCGGCTGCAAGGGCACTCGCGGCAAGAGGAAGAAATTTTTTGTGGAGAAAGTCAGTGAGGTGCAGACATTAACAGGCCCGATTCTCCAGTGCACAGGCTATGGATGGGGTCTCGAGGTGGCAATCGCCTGGGAAAAATATCTAGGATAGAACGTCTTCCCTCGGAAGAGCGTGAACCAAGTCAGCAAGGTAAACCCCCATGAAAGGAAAAATGCAGACCCCTATTTAAAAACGCTAGGGCTCCATGAATTCGCTTAAGGGCTGAGCTACAAGTACAAAGGAAGGGCTGGAATCGAACGCATTACAGTCAAATTTCAGAACATATTTACCTTGTCTAAACTACACTACGTAATTCCTAACGTAAGGATTCATTACATAAAAATTTCGATACACAAATCTGAACAAAATCATCTTAGACAGGCAACTCAGGCAAACTTCAAACATATATCTTCCAGATTCGAATCAAACAGTTATATATAAAAAAAACTCAGTCATGAAACTAAAAATCAGCTTATCCATTTAAAACACATGCAGATCTAACCATATATCCAATGCTTTCTACTCTACCAGAAACAAAAATCATACCATTGCTTTTTATCCCACCGCGAAGACGTCTGAGCTCCGTGTCGCTCCTGCTCCATGCCTCTCCCACTCGTCGACCGAAGATATTACACCGGTACCTCCCAGCCAAATGCTAGGGGTACTCTGCTTCCCCCTTAGCCCCCCGAGCCGCAAAGGGGCCACACACAAACCAGAGGATATGCCTAGCTTCCCAGCTCGCCTCCAAGGCTGAGCTACCACTCTAATCCCAGCTGAGAAAATCCCAACTCCTCACAAGCAATCAATCCAGTCCCCAAATCGGCCGCATAAAAAAAAACCCTTTAACCCTAACCCTCCTTTTCTTTTCTAGTGTTTTGAGACCCCTCCCTTGACCTAAATCAAATCTAATTTATGTTTTAAATGAAAACCCTCTAAAAATTCTCTGTCTTACAAGTGTCACTCATACCCCACATTTTTCCAAAATTATTTTCTTTAACTTATTAATTGTCTAGGTTTCATTTATTACTTAATTTCCCTATTTTTATTAATCCCTTCCCCTTTTTTTAAAAAAACAAGAAGGTAAATGTGCTAAGTAATCTTTTCATTTTATTTTTAAATTCATTACCTTTTTATACTCCCGCACGTTAAATAATTTTATTACTTATTAATTGCCTATGTTTCCTTTATTACTTTGTTTCCCTATTTTTATTAATCCCCTTTTTTTTTGTTTAAACCAAAAAGGTAAGTGCGCTAATTAATCTTTTCATTTATTATTTATTTATTATTTTTTTTTGTTGTTTCACAAGTTAGGAATTAATTTCTTCTTTGTAAAATATTAAAACCATTAGTTTTAATTTAAATCTTACCCTCGTCATTGCCCCAAGAATTTTATGAAGACCCAACTATTACTTAGGTGGGTTTTTGTTTAAATTGTTATTTTTTTATTCCAGGGTCTGTTCTTAAGGTTAGACTAAAATTTTTACCCTAAAATTTTTAGACTTAGTACTTAGATTCTGAACTGGGTGACACTGGGTTAGGGAAGTCGTTTAAGGATTTCTTAAGGCATTATTGTCTTAGGGATATTTTAGGTTTGTTTCCTTCATCCACCTCAATGCGACGTACCCTTCAAGACGCACCACGTGCTCCAAGGGTGCCACTCGCCTCGTTCGTTTCCTTTGCGCAAGGTGCCCTTCAGGATGCACCATGTGCTCCAAGGGTGGCACTCGCTTCTTGTGTTTCTTTTCTGCGACGTGCCCTTCAGGATGCACCACGTGCTCCAAGGGTGCCAATCGCCAACTTGACTGATTGGTAGACATCTATAACCCCTGGAGTCAACACTACGCTAGGTGAACTTGTGGGAGACTAAGGGCTCTAAGGAATAAGGCCCCCACCTTATTGCGCGCCCCTTAGAATCATCGTTCGTGACTGTCACAGTCTGCCCTCACAACATCGTGGATCCTCTCGAACTAGGTAATCATTAACCTACAGTTCGAGCCACGGCGGGAGTGCTAGTAGGCAGTGGCAGGGCTGTTGTCCACCCCTCTCCCTCAACCTCTCTAGAAATCGTGTGTGGCCCCTTTAATCCATATGTGAGTCTGGTCGGCAAGCTATCGTCAACCTGCATCATCAACAATCATGTCAGAACATGTCAACATCAAATCATCAAATCAATGAAATATCACAATAGATAAATCAACCCAATTAGCACACTCCCTGACTCAATCCGGAGTCCAAGGGGTTCCACCGATGCCTCTGCATCCTCAAGGTCCGAAACCCTGCACACTCAATAAAACTAAGTCAATAGCACCTGTCTACATCAAATAGTAAAACATCATGTCATCTATCATAACGCATCATAATCAAGTATAAATGTTTTAACATCAGAAAAGTCCAGATCACTTGCGAGCAAGTGTCCTCAAATAATAAGTTTTCTCAGTGCGCCAGAGCGGGATGTTACAATATTTAGTCACAGTTGTTCTCTCAATGGGGGAGAAACTTGTTTCTAAGAGGAGGATGAGATAGGGTTCATTTCCTTTAATTTTGAGTTTTTAGGTTATAGAATTCTTTTGTATTTGCTCTATCTTTCTCCAGGATTCACGACAGATACTATAACCCCAGAATTCACATCCATAAATAATAAGAGGTTTAAAAAGAGTCTCAAAGAGCACTTTATTCTTATCCCAAATCCAAAGATAAGATGATTTACAAATGTTTTCAAGCCCACAATAAGCTTTCCATCCCCCAATAATCCTTTTCTCAATCCTATAATTCTAGTTGAGCTTGTGGTAAATGCCAATTCCAAGATATTTGTATGAATTCTCTTCCTCCAAGTTCTTTTTATCATAAACGAAGGTATCAAAAGTGATCTTATTGGATTTAATAATCATGACCTTATTCTTATCAATACTAACAATCATACCCATATTGGAGAAAAAATCCTTGAGGATTCTTGGTTGGTTTTAAAGATCATGGGGACTCATTCCCTTAAGAAAAATCTCATTGGAATAAAGAAGAAGTTTGATGACTATACCAGTGAGAGTAGGGTCGACACAACCTTCTTTTTCCAAGAAATCTTCTAGCTTGTCAATATATATGCCAAAAAGGGTAGGGGACAAGGGAAAACATTCTTTGACTCCAATATTGTAGTTAATATCTTTCAACCAGCTCTCATTTTTTTAAACTTACCAATAATTTTCTCATACATATTTATTGTAGAAACCCTCCATTCGAGAGGAACGTTTATCTCTTCCAACCTATTCCAAAGGTTTTTCCTAGGAACCATGTCAAAATATTTTATAAAGTCAACCAAAAAAAATACAAAGATTGGTTTTAGTATTGAAAAAATCCTCTGCAATGATCGTAAAGGTAATAAGATGTGCCGCAGTTGAATGATTTCTCCTAAACCCAGCCTAGCCTTTAGCTCTTTTACTGTAACTTTATAGCCAAAGGCTAACCTTCTTTTCCAAAATAATTCCATAAAGCTTGGATAAAATAGGACTAATCATAATGGTCCTATAATTGGAGGGAATGTTTCTATCCACATTTTAAAAAATAGGAACAATGAGGCTATGCATACATGGTTTAGGGAATCCCTTCTTGACTGCTAAATCGAAGATCTTTTGTATTTGAGGGATAAGGATAGGCCCTCCAATTTTAACATTAAACATATCTAACATGACCTAAAAATGTATCATCAACATCAACATATAAATTAATTAAGTATATCATCATGATCAACAAGAAAAATGCACGTCTAATGAGCAATAATATAACATACACATCTATCAAGCACATTATATATATATATATATATATATATATATATATCATGGACAAGTAAAATAACCTCTATAACATATCTGGTCCAACCGATGGCATAATCTACATATCTACAACAATAGTGGAGGCTTGGTCTATAGTGGAAGATGATGGATGATGAATAGGTCATGCCTGCTCATTTAGGTGAGTTGAAAGAGGAGGATGAGGAATATGTGTTTCCTCCTCATGATTTTTGTGAGGTGAAGGAGGATGAGGAGGATGTCGAAGAAGAGTTGTGCCTATCATAAGGAGCCTTCCTCATTACTAGTAGCGTGGGAAATCCGATGATATGACACATAAGAGGCATAAAATCATGCGACGTCTCCCTCCAAAGCTCCAAGAGAGTATGATCTTCCCTGATGTCTCACATCAGGGCAGGAAGACTCCCACCTCAGTCAAAGGTGCAGAGAGTCAATCTCCCAACTCCAAACTAAATTTGGTATCGGGCCTACGACACATGTCGTCGGGTATCTACACTCGAGGACCCTTACCCGTCATGGCCTCAGGCATCATATCCTCATCATCATATGTTGGGGGAGGAGGTATGTCCCTAATGAAATTTCCAATATTTGCAACATATATAGTACAGAACAATAATTACACAGTTAATTCAATAAACAAGTTAAAGAATGTGTTAGAATTAATTTTATTCTAATTAAGTAAGACAATAAAATGAAACTATATTGATTTAAACAAAACACTGATATTACCTCTATCATTTTGTGTCTCATCTATTTTGAATAGGATGTGACAACATCCTTTCCAATCTAAACCCGCATAAGTATATGGCACCATGACAAACATGTGATCTTCTACACTACTTAGTAGCCCTAATGTGTATGGTGCAATCCTGGCCAGAAACTCTTCCTGGCCCCTCTTGGGCATCATCTCCCCCCACATGTGCATCCGCACATGATTCCTTGGCCTAGGAGGTTGACGGACAAAATTCAGCCTCGTCTCTGGAAACCTCTCAAAAAATAAGCAAAACAACTCTGAGGAAAATGGAAAGTTAGATCTCCCATGTATCATAGCCCGACATTTGTCGAGCGCTATAAAAAATTGCTGCAAAAAAATGGCAGACCATATGATACATCGTGGTATTTGTACCAACAAATCAACATACTACAAAAGAAGGAAATTAATGCACTTCCCATCACTAGTAAAATAGGATATGGTAGTCACTAAGAGTGAGACACACCTAACCTCCTCTTCACTAAAAGAGAGGATTTTTAGCTGTCCACCAGACACCTGAAAATCAGTTGGGGATAGTACCTCAACCCCATTATATCACTGAGAGTACATTAGCTGACTCTCAGTAGAAAAACCTACTAGGACATCTATGAAATGGGGAAAATCCTCCCCTCTCCTAGATAGCCCAGTGATAAAGTAAATATCCTCCTCAGTGGGATGGTACCATTGATTCCGGCCCACACGAAAATCCTCTCGATGGACATCCCATTGATGAATTAGATGCTCCAACAACCTGGAGTGCCCCTTAAGGGATGTACCCTCGTCATAATACATAAGGAGGCCTGCATACCTCAAGAGAGCATCAGTCGTTGTAGTAATAGGGAGAGGGTACAAATCCCTCTCCCTCTCCCTCTCCTCCCATTCCTATACAACATTGTATAGGTCCACCCTCTACTTATGTTGTTGATGTTTCTCTCTCTACTCATGTCTCTGCATGATTAACATACAAAATACATTAGCCTCACTCATACATGAAGCATAAAAAAAATATAATGAATGGTAAATTTATCTATAAATAGAGAAAAATAACATCGTTCAAAAAATAAGATAATTGCATGAAAGGTGCACAAAAACAAATTTCATGCACCTTCGGTGGTGCACGCATAGACATTGTGAGCACTGTGACTAGTGCGTCAGTGTAACCTAATGCATCAAAAACAATATGTTCTACTTTTTCATGCAGTGAGTTGGAAAACAATATCACATTGCGGAACTACACTACAACACATACGCTTCAATGCGTTACTATTATCACATGCACCGCTTAAACCAAAAATCAAATTAAAATATTAGCGCAGGTAAACAATTATTTAAAATTAGCAAAAAACATGGTGCGTATACATTCACTACACGCATCGGTGCGTGTAACTAACACAGTTTCACTGTCACATAAATTTTGACAAATTTTCGAGTAGGAAACTTATTAGGGTGTGTTCCAGTCATTACTATCGCACCGCACACGGTCCCACCAAAAAAAGTATTGGGTGCACTGCAACACAATGTTACATTTCTCGGTGGTGTGTTTGGTAAAATTTAACACCTCAATGCACACATTTACCAATGCACTGCGTAAAAATATATCTAATAAAGCCAGTGCTCTATGTACTTTAACGTCCCGGTGCGTTATCTGTACTTTGACGCACATCCCCACTGGTTAGATGATTTTCTTTAGTGTGTCTTTAAACGGACATGTCGGTACGTTTATGTTTACCAACACACCGCCAAGAAATGTAACAAGGTACACGGTGTGACTCAAGATCCTTAAACACACCGCATAGTTTTTTTTGTTTTTTTTACACCTAAAATTTCACTCAATTTTAAATTTTAATATGGTGAAAACTTAAGTTATGAAGAAACAAGGCCATTACCTAGACATTTTGTCATAAAGGAGGCATGGTTATGATGTACTAAAAAAAACTAAATTTTCCCACCGTTTCGAAAAATTTGAAATTCATACGTTGAGCAATAGATGAAAGGAACGCAACTAAGGAAAACACTGATGGAAGGGATATTCATATAGGAAAAAGTTGCACCAATGCTTTTGAGCTCTACAACACTGAAAATGGTAAAAATTATTTTTACCATCGATAAATTCTTTTCAATAAAACCTTGTTCTGGTGCATCTGATACACAACTGCACCAGCCCATACATGTTTAATGAGTGCACCAATTATATTTTAAAAAACAACTTGTAACGTACCCAAAATTTCACTAATTTTTTTTTTTTCCAGGGAGACTAAAGTCTATTATCCATCCACTAAATTAACCAAGGTTTTCTTGTTAGATTAACTCATGGCCTAACTTACTATGCACTATGAAACCATGCAACCTTGCTAATAAATTGGAGTCATGCATTTATATTAATAACAAACTATAATAATGTAACAAACTATGTTATAACAAACTTGCACGATGTAACCCTTATCACCAAGGTTAAAACACTAGTGGACCTAATCTATGTGCTAGGGTTATACCATACCCATAACACTTACCATACTACAATACTATAACCATCATATTATAACATAACAAAAGTTATTAGGCTAGGAGACATGAATGAATATGTCCCTAGTATGCACGCTAGAAATTAAAAACCTACCATGTAATCCAATCCTATGTTGTACAAGACCCATGTATACTATGAACCCATGGTCCAAGTTTAAAACCCTATGCAATACTAAGTTTTTTTCCACTCAAACTAGGATTATACACATACCATATAGCCTTAAAGTAGTTCGATACTCATGTTGAGGTGGGTGCCAAGTCATACCTTGACCTAGGCCATTATATACTGTAGGTGTTTAAGTTTATGACAATCCATTAATGGTGATAGAACCTGTCCAGTACTCTGCGTCCTGTCACTATAGGAACTCACCCAATGCGGGCTCTCCACTCAGTCGGAACCACATGGTAGTGTGTGGGGTGGTGTAGCAGTATCTCTTACCTACTAACCAAGGGCTCGACGTATCATTTCACTTCCCGTAGTCGCCTCTTTCATCTCATTCACATTTTCCTCTTCACTATGTTATTCCTCACATCCAGTGGTTCTTGATAGTGCTCGGCCCTAGTGTAGAAAAATGGTGGCAAGCGTGTGCTGACAACGATTCTCCACAAGAACAGATGAGTAACCACAGGCTCTGTAAACATTTTTAATGGGTTTATGGTGCCATACCTTCTCTATGTAATGCTTTTTCTGTTGTAATGCATCCTCGGGTGTAAATGCATTATATGGGTTTCCATGTCGCGTTACTTGTTCTTTTCTTTGGTCTGAAGGTTAGAACCACATATTGTCACCCTTTGTATATGTTGTGTTCCAGGTTCCACTGTGATAAGGATTCACTTGTCTGCTATGCTAAATCTTTTAATTTTTATCAATCGGGTTTGGCTGTAAGAGATAGGGTTACTGTGTTTTATTGCTTGTTGACTATAATTCCTCTAGCCCGTATCCTTCTGTATTTTCTCCTACCCAATCTCGAAGTTAGGATTCACTGTAAAACACTGCCATACTAAACCCTTTGTGTTTCTTGTTAATCATTTTGGTTTAGGTTGAACAAAGGTTGTTACACCTCGCAACCATTTTTCCGAAAAGTTTTGTGCAATAATCCTCATCCTTGATACATTGTAAATACAAAACCCCAAGTGAAGGTCGATATTGAATGTAGTTAAGGTGTTAAAGTTCTTTCCCTTCTAGGACTTGGCTATAGTCCACGAAGCCTCTTGTATTTAATAAGTTAGTTACTGTATGGAAAGTTTATTCTTTTTATGTTTAGTTCCCATTCGATCTCTCTGTCTATTTGTATAGCAAGGTTGAAAAAAAATTAATTTTAATTTAAATGAAACCATAATTCTCTGTATGTATTCACTCGTTATTATATTCCTTAAATCCAGAACTCGTTGAGTGAAATTGTAACTCTCTATCTCTGTTAACGGTTAAATATTATTTGTTGCGCCCAAGATTCGTTCTTATTCACCATATCTTCAGTTGTATGCATGATACAATGTTTTTTCAGGGATTTGGATGAATTTTTTTTGCGTTAGTAAGTATTAACAAACTGATTAAGTTCTTACTGTAATTATGTACTCCAATCGTATCCTTGTGTCTCTCTAAATACTTTTCGATTTAACAATTTCCTTGTTGTGATCATTACTCATATATATATATATATATATATATATATATATATATCCAAGTCGCATCTTGTGCGCCTCTGTAATTACTCATTAATGCAATAATTTCTTTATCGTAATCCTTATCCTTGTCAGAATTATATCTATGTGATACGAGAACAATTGGGTGCTCTGTTTTAATTTGTTGACTTTGTCACAGTAAAATTCCTTCCATTCTTTTGGTCCTCTATACAGGATTTTGGTAAATACTGCTAGGTAATTCTTTTTATGGTTACTCTATAAAAGTACTATGTTGATGAAAAACTGGTATCTTTTTTTCTTGTTGTCGCTACCTCTTTCTTGACTATTCGTTTTCAAGTTTCTTGAAACAACTACTTCATTACGACAACAAAAGTGGTTACAAAATAGGTAAATATTTACTTTTTTAAACGAATGTTAAGACAGGTGAAAAGAATCACAACATAATTTAATAACCATAATCAATCCCAAAGAGACTTGCATGGAAATCCATTTATAAGATCAAATCAATTGATCCATTCTTATAAATCCATCACACCATGAATTTTTGAAACAAACTTCATTTTGTCTTCCCTTGTTTATTGCCACGTTAAGCAATTCATATACTTGAATTTAGGCTATCATATCAAAGATGATGATTGTTAACTTATTGCAATTCACGATTCCTTGGACATACCACCATTTGTCACCTTCCTACTCTTGGAATGAATAGAAATCATGTTTGATTTGAGATCAAATCTTGGAATATTGTTTTCCTTAGCTACATATGAGACTAGATGACTTTAGGACTTCTTTGGAAACAACTTTGCCATCATTTTCTTTTCACGTTGAACCTTTTGAGGCACTACAAGGTTTAGTTAGAAGTACAACATCATTGAAAGCTCATAAATTGTTCTATTAGGTTTCCATTTATTCTTTTATTATCATAGTAAAAGTTCCTCTATGCTTACCTTCTAAAATTACCAAGTGCCCTCATGGTGCAGGCTCCCAATACAAAATTCTTTTGTCATGTTTCCTTATGTTAACTTTCTTAATTATTATTTCACTATTTTGTTCTATCATTTTTTTACGTTTTGCAAAATCCACAACATTTGCTCATCCACATTTCATGGAAATTTCATCCAAAATGCCCCTTTCTCTGACAATTAATGCATCAACTTATTTTTGGTCTTTCTTCTTTTGGTGTAGGACTTCTTTCATCGACCTCACTATGTTTGCTCATAAAGCCTCCCTTGTACACAATTTTTCTTATAATCATTTCTCAAAAGTCCCTCCAAATTTCTTACACACCTTAAAGGCATATAAGCTAAGCAAAGAATAACTAGAGCACACAACTAAGCCATGATCAACATGCCAATGACCCACTTGTTGTTGGATTGGAGGACAACAAAATGGGTGCTAAATCCAAATATTTAACACTTATAGATTGGGATGAGTAGGGTTTTATAACCAATAATACATTTTTAGTCCTTGAGCAGGGACTTGGCAAGGATTTTCCATGAATATCAATGCCATATCCTAGAATTGTGACCAGTACCTTGGGTGGGGGGAGAATATCTCTTGTGAAGAACATGAACCAACTTTCTAAGCCAAATGTATCTTTCTTTTGGGAGACTGATTTTAGGATCTATTGAATTATATCAGTATGGAAGGCTGATTTATGGTCTACAAGTCATGAGAGACAAAGAGAAGGTGCACATTGTAGAATATTCTATTGTTCACTAGCAAGATCCATTAATTTTGGATAAAATTTAGGACTATTGTGTCAAGCGCAATTGACAATCGTCTTAGTTGGAATAGAAAAGATTTTTTGATCTATCTATGGCCACAATGATGCAAAGTGGGGCGAATTAATCTCTAAGAACATATGACCCAATCTATACTAGTAGAAAAATGGACTATTGGTGGAGACTTTGATCTAGTTGATTAGAAACATCAATTTGCATACATCTCCCAAAAACTTTTGTTGGTTAATAATTTGAATCTCATTGACTTTCTAGAATAATCTGAAGATATTTTTGAAATATTTCAACAATGTCTATTAAGGCAGGGCATTTACGACCTAGAGGTTATCATCTAGAAAAATTTGTAAGCAAATTCCAAACATTTAAGGCCATCAACCTCAAGATGCACCTGAACCTCTTCGATATTAGTTCTAAGTTATCATTATTGTTTTTGCAGATGGAAACCATGATTTCTCAATGAAATCATTTTTGTATTAAATGAAACATTCAGTACAGAACCAGGCCTACCCATTCCCACGTTCTCTTTAGGAAGACAATATTGACTAGGTTTCATTTCCATTGGTTGTACTTGGCACTTCAAGTAGCCATGCTGCACCTGGATGTAGCGGTTGAACTCATAGCACTAGGAGATGATTTCCAACAAGTGCATATTAACTAAGAAGCCTGGTCGATATTCTCCTTAAGGCTTGCCAAAAATTTTAGTGGACATGGATGTGGTCTACAGTAGGCTAGTGGAAGTCTACCCCAACTAGCACAGGTGCAATTATCAGTGCATTCCTAACTTGGCTCTACATGACAGTAGACCATGGATGATTTTAGGGGCTAAATTTTGCTCATGGGATAATTTTCCATGGTTTTTCCAAAAACAAAATTCGTTATTTTAAAAATGATTCACCCAAATTCTATATGGTAAAATTATTTTACCTTAAAAATAGTCAAAATTTTATAAAAACTATATAAAATACATAGAAATTTGAATATTTTTAAAAAAATATCGCCAAACATTTATATTTGACATATGAAGGATTAGTAATATTCGCCAAGGTTTCTACATTTTAAAATAAATTTCCATCCTTAAAATCATCCCTGCAGTAGACATATTCCAGGCTCTACCCTCTCCTTCCAAAAATATATCCATATAAAGGAAGTTAAGATATCAACATAAAGGAAGTTAACATCTAAAATGCGTGCAGTTTTTAGGTATGAGATTTTAAGTCATTCCAAGCATAAAAAAAATGCAGAAAGAAAACGGAAATGAAGAGATGAGGATTTCCTGAGACCAAGAGGAAAGTCTCCCTTGTATACGGATAAGCCATGCGTGCCATTGTAGACATGGGCTGCCTTCAAAATGGAATTCTCTAAGGAAAAGGAGACACCCAGTGGTTTATAATTGTGGTACTCGCAAGCTGCTCCATTCTTCAGAGTCGGGTAGGATTTTATTTCTGGCCATGGAACAACTCCTCCTTCTACACTATGGATTATGAAGGAATTGCAATATTCTAGAGATGGTCTTCAAAAATTTCACCCACACCCAAAAATAACAATACATTCCTCTCGATCTATAATTCTTGAACCATTCTTCTACATCAATTGCAAATTTAACAACGATAATTAAATTAAAAATTTTGAAATGCCATTCAATGGCAGCAACCGAAACAATTTTGTATTTTGGATATGAATTACTAGCAACGATTCAAAGCATAAATCCATTGGATTGTAACAAGAAAATCAATGAATAAAAAATTCACATACATTAGTTTGAGATTGAAATGGTAGTAATTCTAGAAAAATTCACCTTCCATGGTACATGAACATCAATAAACTTACCATTTTGATATCAGAAATTCCAATGCAGTTTACAAAAATTTCTAACTATATCTATAATATAATCTATTACAAATAAAAATCATAATAAAAATACCGTGATTGACAATGAAGGAATCTAAGGTGTTCTTTGACGATGGAACGTCTTCCAACCTTTCTCTTGCTGATCATTGAGACTTCACCGATACCTCCCATCCAATGCTAGGGGTACTCTTCTTCCCCCTCAGTGCCCTAAGCCGCAAAGGGGCCATGCACACAAACCAGAAATACTCTAGCTCCAAGATTTCCTTGCAAGGTAAAGCCACCAATCTATCCCAAGCTTGTTATCCCGACTCTCACAAGAAAAACCAGTCAAAAATAATTTAGAAGCATAACTTTACCAATAACCAGTCTCCTCCCTTTTTCCATCTAGACCATTTGCTTTATAGGAATTTCCTAAATGAAACATCCCCACTTGCACAATTAGTTTGGTTTTTAATTAAATAAAATTAGTATTATTCCCCCTTACACTTGTCACCCTCTCCCCAAGTTGCACAAGTAATTACATATTATATTTTAATTAAAATTTAATTTTCGTCACCTTTCCTAAATGCGCTCTTTAAATCACTCCTAGTTGTCTCTTTATTCCCCAGATTCTTATTTAATGACTGATGCCTTACTAAATCTAAGTTGAGTTAAAATAAGAGTCTTCTTCTAGTTAGACTAGTGGTAGTTAGACTCTAGATACCATTCTATGAATACACATAATCTCTCATGCTTTATTTCTTTCATATTTTAAATTCCAATTTCGTATTTTCTTGCACATATGTGTATTATATCCATTCTTTAAATTTAATCATTTTACTTATTTTTTATATTTATTTACCTCATTCCTTTTTAATTTAGTTAATAATTTAGTTTAGTCTCCTTACAAGAACTTAAAGTTAGGACTAATTTTTTATTAGGCTTAGACTTTCATTTGGGATTTATAATCAATAAATTCATTCTTTAATTAATTAATTAAATTTGGCAAGACCTAAAGATTTTTTAAGGTTTAATTATTCTCTCAAGGTTTTCTAGGCCACCTAGATTCATTGACTCAAGATTTAATTATGCAATGTGCCCTTCAATACGCAACTCCATGCTCCAAGGGTTCCACTCACCTTTGACTAGTTTTGGTAGTTTTCCAACCCTTGGAGTCAACACTCCATTCATGCGACCATGTGAGAGAATAATGGCTAATAAGGAATACGAACTCCACCTTATTGCGTTCCCCTTATAATATTCATGAGATATTTTCTGAGTCTTCCCTCATGACAATGTGGACCTCTCAAACTAGGTAATCGTTAACCTACAATTTGAGCCACAGCGGGAGTGCTAGTAGGCTGTGACAGGGACGCTGACACACCTCTCCCTCAATATCTGGTTTTTTTGCATGGTCCCTTTACTCCTTATGTGAGTCAAATTAGAAATCATTTGTCAGCCTACATTCATTAACAAAACAATGTCACATATCCATATACATAATAATACTAAATAAATCATCTGGAACATATGCGTACAATGAAATACTCAAACAAAACATAATCCACTCCCTAACTCAATCTGGAGTCCAAGGAGGTCCATTGATGCCAACGACATACAAAATCTATCATGTGTCCTGCACACTCATGTAAACTCATCAATATCATTTGTCAATACATATATATCAAATGACAATAAATCACAACCATCAAAATCATCATAAAAATCCATAATCGAAACAACTATCCATGTACTATAACCAGATCACTTGCATGTAAGTGTCCTCAAAGAATAAGTCGATATCATGTTCTCGCAAGAGCAAGTTCTTACATTTCTTCTCTGGTTACAATCTGTACCTTTCTTTTTATAACCATTCTCTTTATTTTATATTCTAAGGATTTTATAGGACATGTACAAGAATGATGAAGCAACATAACTTTATTTATTTGGCTGTTATTCTTTATTTAATTTCACAAGTGAAATTTTATGCATGGATATAAATTGATGATGGGTCCCTTTTTCTTTGCGAGGGAACCCATCAAAGGGTTATGGACCCACTCCTCCTCCTCCTGAATCATGGATCAACTACTTCGCAAAGGTAAACAAAGGCAATCCAATATTCATTGGGATCCAAGATAAGTTGCATCTTTGAATTATTTTTTTTATCTCATTATTTCATAACTTGAATACTAGCAAAGTTATCAACACCTTCACATTAATTCTCTTGTAGGTTGGGAATAACAATGTGTTTGGTGAAATAATCTTCCTGCCACCAAAAGGTATTCAAGTTCCATAATCTTTCGTCACTGGTCCATGCACATATTCACTTCAGTTACAGACTGTTTCTATGTAGGTTGTTTTAAAACTCTGTTTAAAACTAGTTATGGAGTTCCTGGATCTATGGAACCCCCATGTGTACTATTTGTTCAGCGACCTAAAGAATGTAATAAATGTAATTTTTCAAACATTCTTAGATCTTTTGTATCAACTATCTTTACGTGTTAATAGATAAAAATAATGTAATTGGGATTTTTATTCTTTTCCCACCTGTTCTCAGCATAATAGTATAATATTTACATACATTCTATTTATATATGTTTCTTTCTAAAGTATTTGATTTTTTATAGTAGTTGAAAAACAATCAAAGAAATAAGTCCATCATGGCCAATAAGAACATATACACAGTTATATATATATATATAT
>ML799062.1:71681-115732 GCA_009831015.1 Picea engelmannii | reverse complement strand
TTGTTAGGCTACTTCTGAGGTGTCCAATAATGGTGGGAAATAAGGGTGAAGGAGATCCACGTTGAACACTAGGTGCAGGCCAAGGAAAGGAGGAATGTTGAGCTCAAAATAATTATCCTCCATGGCCTTGGTGATGGTGTACGGCCCATAATGGAGTGGGCGAAGCTTTCAATGGGTTCTTGTAAGGAATTCTTTCTCCAAGTGAAACCAAACTTTGTCCCCCACCTGAAACTTATGTGGCACATGATGTTGATCATGGCGCTGCTTGTACTTGTCATTAGACTTCTGTAGGATATCCTGAACCTAATGGTGGATGTGCTAGATCCGCTCAATGAACCGGGTGGCTTTGTCAGCTTTAGTTGGATCAGGATATGAGTCGGTCGAGGTGACCTCAAGGGGAAGTGCAACATCTATGGGACCCAGTGGTTGGAATCCCAACCCCACCTGAAAGGGGTTGTGGTCGGTTGAGTTTGCAGGGATCGGTTGTAGCTATGTTGAACATAGGGAAGGCTCTCATCCTATGTGCCAGGGTGCTTGGAATTATACATGCGAAGGATATGCACAATCATTCGATTTATGACCTCTGTTTTTCCATCTGTCTCGGGGTGGAAGGTTGTGGATTTGGTGAGCTTGGTGTCCAACAGTGACCAAAGGCTCGACTAGAATGTGATGAGAAATAGAATGTACCAATCTGAGACAATGGTTTGTGGGATTCCAAAATGTACCCAGACTCGTTCAATGAAGAGCTTGGTAGTGGCCTCTATTGTGATTCTCTTCTTGCAGGCAACCAGAATCGCCATCTTAGAAAAACGATCAACAACCAAAAAAACACAGTCATTTCCCCACTTGGTGGACGGGAGGCCCAACATGTAGTCCATTGAGATGGATTCCCATGGTCTGTCAGGAGTAGGAAGATGGGTGTACATGCCTTTTTTCTTAGTGTTCGGTTTGGCAATAGCATAGGCAGTGCAGGACCTGATATACTTGTTGACCTCCTGTTGATGTTTTGGCCAGTAGAAATGTTTCTGTAGCATCACCATTATCGTTTCAACGCTAAAGTGTCCTACCACTTGACTGTAGTGGGATTCCCATATCAACATCGCTCGCTTGCTTGATGGAATGCATATATGGCCTAGATGACACAACAAACCATCCTAAAGATGGAAATTATCGACAACTATGTTTGCACCCAACATTTGGTAGGTGGTGGCGAAGTCCGAGTCTATCTCATAGAGTTGGGGCCATCCATAGGTCTCATGGACGCAAGATTCTAGCACCGTGGTGAGTGTCACAATTGGCGGTCTACTGAGGCAATCAACGACGCGATTGGTGCTTCCTATTTTATACTTGATGTTGAGGTGAAATTGCTACAAGTATGTGGACCACTTTTGATGGCGGTCATTATGCAATTTTCCTTGTGTCTGCATGAACTGCAGTGGATTATGATCAATGTGGATGACTGTCTCCTTCCCAAGAATGTAATGTATCCACTGGCGGCAGGATTTCACAATGGAGTACATTTCTTTGTCGTAAGTAGTGTACTTACAGACAACATCCGATAGTGTCTCACTATTATAGGCCACAGGGTGGTCGTGCTGAGTGAGAATGGCACCCACAACATAGTTTGAAGCATTTGACTTGATCGCAAAGGGTTGATGCATGTCTGGTAGTGAAAGTACTGGCATTGATCACAAGTGCTTCTTCAAATCAGCGAGCACTTGTTCTTGGGACTAGCCTCACGCAAATTTTTCCTTACCACCACCCCTGGTTATTTTCCCGAGGGCCCATGCAATATGGGAGAATCCCAACATGAACCTGCAGTATAAATTGGAAAGGCTCAAGAAGCTCTAAAGCTCAATGATTTTGGCTGGGGTTGGCCAGTCACGCATGACTTGGATCTTGGCTAGATCCACATGTACGCCATGTTGATTGACGATGTAGACCATGTAATGGACCTTGTTGATGCAGGAGCATCGCCAAATCGTCAAGCGAGCCAGCGCGGAAGCAGAAGACAGCTGGACAAGCCAGCACCAAATTTTGAAAACACTTTGGATTGATGTGCCAAACTTTAAATGTCATAATTTAAAGAGGTGCACTTGTACATTGTAAATGGACCTTGAGCAGATGCTCTCGTCCTTAGGTAGATAGACGACATTTAAGATAGTTAATGCAGGTAGCTAGGAATTTAATTCTAGATTTGATAGTTGTAGAGCGCAAGAGGGAAATGGGATATAGACACCCTCATTGTGTATTGTAACAATATAATTCAGAAGTAAGAAGAGAAAGAGCATGCAGAGAATTGTATGAAGAACACCCATGTACAGACATTTGAATGAATAGAAGAGCTTTGATTCAAATTCATGGTTTTGTGTTGTTCTCTGTGTATTTGATGTTGATATGCTCATGAGTGTTTGCTTTCTATCATACATTTGATTTTATATGTTGTGTATGTGATTTCATGGTGGAATTGAAGTCTGAAAGGAAGAGTGAATGAATTTCAATTGTTTCTCTATTTGAGCCAGAGGATTCCTGCAAGGAGTGCAGTCGAATTGTCCACAAGGAGTGCATTGACAGAAGGGTTCAATTAGAGATAGCTTTTGTTCTCATTTCCTCGAAGGTGAAGTCAGGCACAGGAGTCGTGCAAGGAGTGTGCAGGCCAAGTTAAGTCTCAGAGTGGTGATTCTGAGCATAGGAATTGAAGACTACTGCTGCAGGAGCGCGCAGAGTCGAGGGACTTCAACACTTAGTCGTGGTTGAAGATTTGTCGCAAGGAGTGCGTGCAAGAGTTTATTTCTGAGGGTTTGAAAGTTGTGAAAAGCTCAGGAGGGAAAGGCCTTCAAATTTGTTGAAGGATAGCTCAGACAAGTTGTGGTCTAAGGTTGGTAAAAAGCGTCGTAAGTTATGCGCAGGGAAAATGAGTTCCGTGGAGGAACACTCAGCTATTTCGTAGATTTCCCAAAGGAAGGAAGAACGGTTCCTCATTTCATGGATTGTATAAAGAAGAAACGGACGGACGAAATTCTCCAAGGAGATTTTGCGAATCATTGTGAGTCGTCAGATATCGCAGAAGAGCAGGGAAGATATAGCAAAGGTATCAAAGAGTTCAAAGCTCAGGAGGGGCTGAGTCGTTGATCCAAACCAGTCAGAGTTGTTGGATCAATCGCAAGATCGCCTATTGGGGTCTCGTGAGAAAAGAGTCGAAGATTTGGCCACGGGAATCGCGATATCCCGACGGTTACGTAAATAGGTGGGACATAGCAGAGTCAGTGAGTGGAGGACAGGTGGCACGAGTCATCGAGATCTCGCCATGAGAAGCCCTGAAATAGTGGTGTTAGGATTCACGATCCCGCGAAGTCTGAAGTTCTGAAGGGGAGACGTGACCGCTGAAAAGTCAACTCACGAGCGTATCAGAGTTTTGGCACATCGAGACTCGAGAGTTGGAGAACCGAGTGCTTGTTATCGCGAGTTGCGAAACCACGAAAGAACCGAAGTCTCGACAAGGTGAGAGAAAAGTCAGCGTTGACTGGCCATCGGGTCTCGGAGGTTCGAGAGCCCAGTGATCGACAGTGAACTTGCGAAGCCGCGAGTTTCGATACTCCGATAAGTAAAGAAAGGGGGATCAAGCAGAAGAGAATCTGTGGGGTGTAGATTTCTCGATAGGGAAATAGAAGAACCTTAGAGTTCTTCAGGATGAGAAGAAGAAGATCCTGTGTGTGCGCATGGACCTTCCGACCTGCAGGTGGTGAAGGGGCTGCGTTGCCGTCAAGTGGTATCAGAGCGGGAATATCTCTTTGCTTTCTGTAGCAGAGAAGAAAAGAAAATTCATCATGACACCAAGGAGAGAAAGGCAATCACCTGATCCAGAAGATAGGGAGGTGCGAAGGAGAGGCAGGCAGATAGCAAATCCAGAAATGGAGAGACAGATGAGAGATCTCCAAGCAAGACTCAAATATATGGAGACAACGTAGAGACCCACAACCAGTGCATGGGATCTTAGCGATTCCGAGAGAGAAATAGAGGCTGAACGTGAAGAGGAAGTCGCAGCCGAGGATGCAGCAAATGAACGTCTAATTAAAGCTATTTCCAGGATGGGTGCAAAGGCAAAAATGGACATTCCAGTTTATGAGGGAAATCTGGATGCAGAGGAGCTACTAGATTGGATTAGAGATCTGGATACTTACTTCGACTATGAAGACGTCGAAGAAGATAAGAAAGTCAAGAATACTGTTACGCACTTGAAGGGACATGCAACATTGTGGTGGGATGAGCTACAAGCTGACAGATGCTGCAAAGGCAAGAAAAAGATCAAGAACTGGGACAGAATGATCGCGAAGATGAAGGCAAAGTTCATCCCCAAGGATTATCAAATTAATTTTTTTAGGAGAATGCAGAACCTAAGACAGAAGCTGATGACAGTGAAAGAATACACTGAGGAATTCTATCGACTGAACATCAGAGCAGGTCATTGGGAGAGCGATAATGAGAAGGTTGCTAGATATCTGAATGGTCTAAGATACAACATTCAGGATGAATTGAGCATGCTAACCATCCGAATGGTGGAAGATTCTTATCAATTGGCTCTGAAAGCTGAGGAGAAGCTGAGCCGGAAACAAAGTCAGAGAGGCCAAGGTAGAAGCCAACCCAGAGGCAAAGCAGTTGCCCAGGACAAATACCAGAAGCCCAAGGAGGAATGGAAGAAACCTCAGGGTAAAGTTGAGAGAGGTGGAACCTCACAGAGAGGGCCATATGTTGAACAGAGAGGACAACATAATAAGCAGAGGGGAGATTATGCTGACGGAAACAATTTTCCTCGTACTAGAGGTCGAGGCAGAGGAAGAGGTGGAGTAATCACATGCTTCACATGCGGAAAGAATGGGCACAAGTCTTACAAATTCCTAGAGAAAAAGAAGGAGATGGGAGAAGCTCACATCCCTGAGGCATAGAGACGGGATGTTGAGGCAGAAGACATTGAAGGCAGAAGATCGCTCATGATGTGAAAAGTCCTTTTGACACCCGAGAAGGAGGTGGAAAGCTCAGTCCAAAGGACCAGACTCTTTAGGACTGCTTGCAAGGCCAAAGACAGGGTGTGCAAGGTCATTGTAGACAGTGGTAGCACGGATAATCTCGTATCCACAGAGATGGTAGAGAAGCTGGAGTTGGAGACGATTGATCATCCAAGCCCGTACAGAGTTTCATGGCTACAGAAGGGACACCAGGTAACTGTTACTAAACAATGCTTGGTTGAATTCAAGATAGGAGGATATAATGATAAGATCTTATGTGATGTTATTCCCATGGATGTTTGTCATTTATTGTTGGGTAGACCATGGAAATATGATAGAAATGTGATTCATGGTGGGAGAAAGAACACATATACCTTGGAGAAGAATGGGAGAACCCATATGTTGCTTCCGATAAAGGATAAGGAGGTGAAGCCGGAAGTAAGAAACACAGTACTTCTCATGAGTGGGAAGGAACTTCTTATGGAGGTTAAGAAGAAAGAGGATCCACAATTCTTTGTGATCAGGAAACCGAGGATTGTTCTGACTAGCACAAGAGTGGATGATTTACCAGATGAGATTCAGGAACTGCTGGAAGAGTTCGCTGACATCATAGTGGACGAATTACCTCGTTCATTACCACCGATGAGGAGTGTGAGTCATCACATTGACCTCATACCAAGAGCCAATTTTCCAAATAAAGCCGCGTACAGATTGATGCCGCAAGAGAATGAGGACGTTAAAAGGCAAGTCCAAAACTTGTTGGACAAAGGGTTGGTCAGAGAGAGCTTGATTCCATGTGTTGTTCCAACAGTACTCAGTCTGAAGAAAGACGGAGGCTGGAGGATGTGTACCGACTCAAGGGCGATAAACAAGATAACCATCAGGTATAGGTTTCCATTGCCGAGGATGGATGATCTGATGGATTGATTGAGCGAAGCAAGGTACTTTTCAAATATTGATTTGAAAAGCGGATATCATTAGATTCACATGAGAGAAGGCGATGAATGGAAAACAGCCTTCAAAACCAACTAAGGGTTGTATGAATGGCTAGTCATGCCATTTGGCTTGACGAATGCACCGAGTACCTTTATGAGGTTAATGAATGAAGTCCTGAGGGAGTTCATCGAGAATTTTGTCATTGTTTATTTGGATGACATATTGATTTACAGTAAGTCAGTGGCAGAAGCTACAACAGGAGAAGCTGCTGATTAATATGAAGAAGTCCTCATTTATGAAGACAGAAATCATTTACTTGGGTTTTGTTATTTCAGATAATGAGTTGAGGATGGATCCAGAGAAACTGGAAGTAATTAAGAATTGGTCATCACCGAGGAATGTATTTGAGGTGAGAATTTTTCATGGTTTGGCTAGTTTCTACCGAAAATTCATTAGGAATTTTAGTGGAATTAGCGCAGCAATGATGGATACAGTGAAGAAGAGACATATTAAGTCTTTTCACTAGATAGTAGAGGCTGAGAAGAGTTTCAATCTGTTGAAATGGAAGATCACAAAACAACCAGTGTTGGTATTGCCGGATTTCCTGAAGACATTTCAAGTGAAATGCGATGCAAGTGGATTTGCAATAGGAGCGGTCTTAAGTCAGGAAGACAGGTCGATCGCATATTTCAGTGAGAAGATGAATGAGGCGAAGTTGAAATACTCCACGTATGATAAATAATTTTATGCTATCATTCATGCATTGAAGAAGTGGAGGCATTATTTGATACCGAAAGAATTTGTATTGTACAGTGACAATCATGCATTGCAGTTTGTGACTCAACAAGAGAAGTTGAATCAGAAACATGCCAAATGAGTAGAGTATATGCAGAATTTCACATTTGTGATTAAGCATATTTCGGGTATTGCTAACAAAGTGGCTGATGCTTTGAGCAGGAAATGTTTGTTGTTGCAGGAGTTCCAAGTCAAAACGTTGGGTTTTGATAATCTCAGGGACATGTAGGCAGGGGATGTAGATTTGGTAGAGGCATATGAAGCAACTGAGAATCCAGTTCTCAGAGACCGAAGCCAGTGGGCAAAGTATATGATCTAGGAAGGATTTCTCTTCAAGGGTAATCAATTGTGTATTCCAAATTTCTCCATGAGGGAGAACTTACTGAAGGAGAAACACAGTGGTGGATTGGCAGGACATTTTGGTCATGACAAGACATTCGCGAAGCTAAGAGAATCGTACTTTTGGCCAGGAATGTGAGCAGATGTCAAGAGGTTCGTTGACAGATGCAGAATTTGCCAGCATTTGAAAGGGAGGAAACATAATGCAGGTTTTTATCAGCCATTGCCCATACCGGAGAGGCCATGGGAGGCAATCATCATGGATTTTGTATTGGGTTTGCCAAAGACACAAAGAGGGGTTGATTCAATCTTTGTGGTAGTGGATAGGTTTTCTAAGATGGCACACTTCATTCCATGCCAGAAGACCAACGATGCAACTCACATCGCAAATCTGTTTTTCAAAGAGGTCATTCGACTTCATGGGTTACCGAAAAGTATAGTTTCGGACAGAGACACGAAGTTCATAGGGCATTTTTGGAGGACCTTATGGAAGAAGCTGGGAACTAACTTGATGTTTAGTTCTTCTTATCATCCTCAGATGGATGGACAAACAGAAGTGGTCAACAGGAGTCTGGGAGACTTGCTGAGAAGCTTGGTGACAGAGCACCATAATAGTTGGGACCATATATTGCCCCAGGCAGAGTTTGCATACAACCATTCAGTAAATTGGAGCACAGGGAAGAGTCCATTTCAGGTTGTTTATGGTATATAGCCGAGAGGAGTTTCTGAGCTGAGGGATTGAGAACAGACTGCTACTAGCAGCGCTAGTGCAGAAGAATTCACAGAAGCGATGAAAGAACTTCACAGTCAAGTGAAGCAGCGGTTGCAAAATTCAAGTCAGGAATACAAACACAGAGAAGATCAACGGAAGAGACAACTTCAATTTGAGGTTGGTGATCTAGTTCTGGCACATCTGAGAAAGGAAAGGGTCCCGAGGGGAACATATAATAACCTAAAGATGAAGAAAATTGGGCCATGCAAGGTCTTGAGAAAATTCAGGGAAAATGCTTATGAGATTGAGTTACCGGATGGGATTGGAATATCTCTGATATTCAATATCTCAGATTTATACCCATATAGAGCTAGAGAAGCAAATACTGGAACATAGGAACCAGCGATCCAGTGGTTGAAGAAAATGCCAGTTGCAGAGAAGCCACAGATGGAGTGCATACTAGACAAGAGAGTTAGTAAAAGGACCAAACAAAAACAATATTTCGAGTATCTGATCAAATGGAAGAACCATCCAGTTGAAGATGCCAGCTGGGAAGGCGAAGCAGAGATACAGAAGCATGGACAGACCGTGCAGGAGCTCATGGACAGGAGCGCATGAAATTTTTCAAGCGAGGGAGTATGATGCAGGAGCATCGCCAACTCGTCAAGCGAGCTAGCGTGGAAGCGGAAGACAGCTGGACAAGCCAGCACCAAATTTTGAAAACACTTTGGATTGATGTGCCAAACTTTAAATTTCATAATTTAAAGAGGCGCACTTGTACATTGTAAATGGACCTTGAGCGGATGCTCTCGTCCTTAGGTAGATAGACGTCATTTAAGATAGTTAATGCAGGTAGCTAGGAATTTAATTCTAGATTTGATAGCTTTAGAGCGCAAGAGGGAAACAAGATATAGACACCCTCATTGTGTATTATAACAATATAATTCAGAAGTAAGAAGAGCAAGAGCATGCAGAGAATTGTATGAAGAACATCCATGTACAGAAATTTGAATGAATAGAAGAGATTTGATTCAAATACATGGTTTTATGTTGTTCTCTGTGTATTTGATGTTGATATGCTCATGAGTGTTTTATTTATGTCATACATTTGCTTTTATATGTTGTGTATGTGATTTCATGGTGGAATTGAAGTCTGAAAGGAAGAGTGAATGATTTTCAATTGTTTCTCTATTTGAGCCAGAGGATTCCTGCAAGGAGTGCAGTCGAATTGTCCGCAAGGAGTGCGTTGACAGAAGGGTTCAATTAGAGATAGCTTTTGTTCTCATTTCCTCGAAGGTGCAATTAGGCACAGGAGCTGTGCAAGGAGTGCGCATGCCAAGTTAAGTTTCAGAGTGGCGATTCTGAGTAGAGGAATTGAAGACTACTGCTTTAGGAGCACGCAGATTCGAGGGACTTCAACACTTAGTCGTGGTTGAAGATTTGTTGCAAGGAGTGCGTGCAAGAGTTTCTTTCTGAGGGTTTGAAAGTTGTGAAAAGATCAGGAGGGAAAGGCATTCAAATTTGTTGAAGGATAGCTCAGACAAGTTGTGGTCTAAGGTTGGTAAAAAGCGTCGTAAGTTACGTGCAGGGAAATGAGTTTTGTGGAGGAACACTCAGCTATTTCGTAGATTTCCCAAAGGAAGGAAGAACGGTTCGTCATTTCGTGGATTGTATAAAGAAGAAACGGACGGACGAAATTCTCCAAGGAGATTTTGTGAATCACTGTGAGTCGTCAGATCTCGCAGAAGAGTAGGGAAGATACATCGAAGGTATCAAAGAGTTCAAATCTCAGGAGGGGCCAAGTCGTTGATCCAAACCAGTCAGGGCCGTTGGATCAATCGCGAGATCGCCTATCGGGGTCTCGTGAGAAAAGAGCCGAAGATTTGGCCACGGGAATCGCAATATCCCGATGGTTATGTAAATAGGTGGGCCACAGCGGAGTCGGTGAGTGGAGGATAGGTGGCACGAGTCATCGGGATCTCGCCGCAAGAAGCCCTGAAATATTGGTGTTAGGATTCACGATCCTGCGAAGTCCGAAGTTCCGATGGGGAGACGTGACCGTTGAAAAGTCAACTCGTGAGCGTATTGAAGTTTCAACACATCAGGACTTGGGAGTTGGAGAACCGAGTGCTTGGTATCGCGAGTTGCGAAACCACGAAAGAATCAAAGTCCCAACAAGGTGAGAGAAAAGTCAGCGTTGACTGGCCATCGGGTCTCAGAGGTTCGAGAGCCCAGTGATCGACAGTGAACTTGTCAAGTCGCGAGTTCCGATCCTCCGATAAGTAAAGAAAGGGGATCAAGCAGAAGAGAATCTGTGGGGTGCAGATTTCCTGATAGGGAAATAGAAGAACCTTAGAGTTCTTCGGGCCGAGAAGAAGAAGATCTTGTGTGTGCACGTGGACCTTCCAACCTGCGGGTGGTGAAGGGGCCGTGTTGCCGTCACTTGTCCATGTCGAAGGAGCATTTTTCCAAGTTGACATATATATTGTGCTGCCTTAGGGTGTGCATAACCTGTTGAATATGCTGCAAGTGTTCGGACCAAGTCTTGTTGTAAATGAGAATGTCATCCAGATACACCACTAGAAAAGTATTATTGAATGGTCATAGGATATCGTCCATCATCCTGATGAAAGTGGCTAGAGCATTTGTTAAACCAAAGGGCATGAACAACCATTCAAAAAGGCCTTCCTTTGACTTGAAGGTGGTCTTCCATACATATGTCTGTTCTATCAGGACCTGGTGGTAGCCAGAATTCAAATCAATCTTACTAAAGTATTTGCCCCCCATGATTTGATCAAGTAGTTTGTCGATTCAGGGAATCGGGTACCAGTTTCTGACTATGATTTTACTCAGATCCCAGTAATCAATGCAGAGTCGCTATGTTCCATATTTCTTTTGTACTAGCACGATTGGGCTCTTGCAAGGTGATGAGTTGGGACAGATGTGCCCCTTGTGGAGCAGTTCTTGGATCTGTCGCTTGATCTCCTCATTCTCTAATAGAGAGCGACGATAGACTGGACCATTGGGCAGTTGTGCATTGAGGGTAAGATCGATGGGGTGCTTGACCTGGCAGTGCAGAGGTACCTCGGTAGGTGAGGAGAAGATATCTGAGTATTCTTCCATGGCCTTATCTACTTGCTTATGTTGTGTGGAGAGGTTGTCCACAGAGACCCTCGATGTGGTTGTCATCTTTCGCTTATTCTGAGAGAGAATCATGAAGAAGACAAACTTCCCCGTCTGAGAGATGACCTTCCTACATTTCCTAGCACAGATCAAGGAAATAGCACTAGGTGGGACTCCCTTGGGTATCCTATACAATTTCCTGTTCAAAGTAATAATAATACTACGAGGCCTAGACTCATATACAACATTATGTTTCCATAAATAAGGTTGGCCCAAAAGAACATCACATAATACCTCGTCTTTGAAGGGATTGATGATGTACAACATTCGACACTATTAGCTGACGCAGAGATCGATTCCTTAGTGGAGCCATCCAATGGTGTAGGGTTGTGGGAGCAACATTGTCAGCAGGGCCAACCGCTTGACGACCTCTGCTGAGATGAGGTTCTTCTAGCTACCTCTATGAATGATGAAGTGGAGTGGGGTGCCTTTTACCCACATCTATGAATGGAAGAGGTGCTCTCCTTCTTCTGGCTCATCTGGTTCACCAGGCCGGGGCTTGCTGGTAGCAACGGTGGAAATGGGTTTCGTGTCAATGATATGTCTTCCCCTTTTTTGTTCTGGCTTAGAGTCAAAACACACATATGATTCAGAGGCTTTCACTTTGGTCACCAACGAATCCTTTGAGTGGCAGTCAATAATTTTATTCCAAGGGATCTTATGGAAGTTGCACTACTTCACGGTATCTTTCTTTGTCTTTCCGGTGCCATTCTTTGCTTGCGGCTTGAACTGGTTGTTATGATATTGTCCATATTTACTCTGTCCTTTTTTCTGTGGATTGGGGATGCCCTTTCCTGTATTTTGTTGTGAGGGGCTCCCAAGACCAAATTTTCGTGTCTTTTGTTTGAGCTTCTACTCGATTTTGACGGCATATCGATAGGCCGTGCCCAAGGATGAGATGTCCAGAAATTCCATTTCGGTCTGGATGTATCTATGTAGAGTACCGTGATACTTGAGCACTAGATGTCACTCTAAATCTTTGATACCCATCTTGGTGCGCAAGTTATAGTAGATATTTGTGAAATCTGCCACTGCTTGGTCTCTTTCTTTCCGCAGTGTGGTCCATTTGGTATACAAGTTGTCATAAATTTCGACAGGGTAGTATTGTTCCTCAATAGCATCCCCGATGGATTCCTAGGTGGCCGTGACTATAAATAATGAGGGTTCCTATGTTTCCCTTTTCTCACAGAAATTTTCCCACTAATATTTGACATGGGGAACAACTTTGAGGAGCACAAAAGTAATCTTTTCTCTATTCGAAAAGTTATGGACAGAAAAACACCCTTCTAGTAGATTCAACCACTTTTCTACAACATCTGTGTCTATCTAAACTTCAAATTTAGGAATATTGAAGTTTATTTGTACCTTGAAGGGGGTGACACCTCCACTCGAATAAGATGCATCTCCTGTTGGTAGCCATCGAAGGATTTGCGTGAAACTATCCATCATCTCGTTCCTTTGTTGCATAAGGGATTCCTCAATCAACAATTTGAAAGGATTGCATGTCCCGTCATCCTTATTTTCTCTTGCCATGAGAGGTCTCTTGGGCATGCAAGAGCTTTTTTCCTCAAAAGAAACAAGCTTGACACCCAACTCTTTATACTCCAACCTCATTGGGGACATGCATTAAGACAACAAGGAAAAGACCACTCTGATACCATTGATCTTGATTTTATGGGAAGAATGAGATGACTATAGATTATTAACATGTTCTTAACACAAAATAACAGAGATACAGTAAAACTAGTTTTCTATTCAATAAGTAAATAAGATGAAATTGTAAAATGCAACAAAAACAAGCTTGTTGGAATGGTGGCGGCTTATCTCTGAGAAGAGATGTGACTACTGCACTCATTCGCAAGAAGATGATTACAATGAGTCTCTAAAGGCCTTTTTTATAATAAATAGGAATTCCAAAAACCCTAGACATCCAAAAACCCTAACCTAGGAGATGAAGTGCCAAAAGTCATGTGGGCCCCGTTTGGGTAAGTTAGTACATCAACTTCCCACGGTCGTAACTTTTGCATACGATCTCCATTTTAGGCTTATGATAGCCCATTGGAAAGGTATTGTCAAAGATATTAAATTTAGGTTCAATATCAAAGGAAATTCCATATTTCTACCCATTCTCCCTAAATACATCGTTTAGGGCCTCAAAACGGCTCTGGAACTGAAAAACTGCTAAAAATAGTAAATTACCAAAATTGTCAGAAAACTATTTTGAACCAGTTGGGAAAGGTGGGTCACCACCGATATCCACCTGGATCAAATTGAAACTACAACTACTACAACTGATTATATTTCTTGTTTTGTGTCTTTGAGACACTCTTTCTGGTGAGCTATCCTTGGAGAAATATGTGCTCTCTTGGTTATCTATTGGTTCTAGTGATGCTTTGAGAATCATTCTATCTAGAAAAGGTTATGGTGCTTAGGTGTGCCTATGTTCCTATGGTTGGGTCACAATGCTGATATTTTCTATGGTAAAATGAGCATGTCAATATTTTAACAGGTTATGGTCCCACACCACCTTTAGGACAATATAACTGCTAGAAGGTAGAG
Source organism: Picea engelmannii (assembly GCA_009831015.1). NCBI lineage: Eukaryota > Viridiplantae > Streptophyta > Pinopsida > Pinales > Pinaceae > Picea > Picea engelmannii. The sequence continues at coordinate 102,205 of ML799062.1, read as the reverse complement.
TGGCAGTTCTTTGTCAAGCTCATTGTGGCACCAGTTGTAGATGCAACCAAGGTTTTTGAATTTGTAGTTGTAGAAAACCCTAATCTAACTCTTTGGGATCCTTAAGTGAAGTGTTGGACCTAATTTCCAGATATTCTATTTTTCCCTATCCTAGCACAACCTCTGGTGCCCTCAGCCAACAAAAACATCAATTTTGAGTTTTTGGTCAAAGTAAAAGGTTGACTTTTGGTCAAATTGAGTTTATGGTCAAAGTTGAAATTTCACAGTTTCTAGCTTGTTCTAATCATTGAACCTTTTTTATTCAGTTTCTAACCTCTTCGTGTCAATATGGTGTCTAGTTTCAGATTAGAAGACAAGTTGAACAATGCTACAAATTTCAAAGGTATGCACTTGTATATGTTTTCCATGTTATATTATCCATCAAAGAATGAATTTGTTTTACAGGGAATGTACAAGAGACCTTGTCCAAGCAGTGATATTGGATTCAATACATTCAGAGGAACAGGAAGTTGAGGCTCCAGGTTCCAAGTTTGATTAATCAAATTTTTAAGTTTCAATTTGCACATATCAAGTTTGATAGTTTCTATAGTACAAGTATGAGCTATAGTTGTGACAACAATATTTGAAAGGGTCTATTACTGTTAGGTACTCTTGCTTGTATGTAAGTATTGATGCTTATTGGACTTGTTTGCAAAATGAACTAACATATCCTCTATGATTTATTTCTTGTCTTTCTCCCAGGTAGGTCACCTTGGTAATCTTATGATGACTACCATCCTTGTTACCATAGATATGTTCTTATGAAAACACTATTGGAAATACTTTTTCTCTTGTTTTTCTTTTTCGGGGAAGGTCATAGATGATATATTTGACAAGGATCTAGAGTGACAGTTGAAAAACATGGAGAAAATGACTCCATTAAGTGGTGAGGCAGGTGATCTCACCAAGTATCAATGCTAAAGGAAGTGTGTAAATCAAAATAAGTTTTGGACATCGTTCACTCATATGTGTGTGGACCAATGTCAACCTCCATGTTATAAAGTGGGAGAATACACCTCATATGATTTCAAGACATTCTAAAAAGAGGTCATGACTAGGAGGGAGCTCACTACTCCCTACAATCCTCAACAAAATGGTGTAGCAGAAAGAAAGAATCGATTCATTAAAGAATCCATCAAGACAATGATGAATGACCCGAATCTATCCATGTTTTTAGGGGGAGAAGTAACTATGATAGTTGTATATGTTCAGAATATAAGTCCTCATCATATATTGAAGAACATGTCTCGATATGAAGATTTCTCCATAAAGAAGCCAAGTGTTGAACATTTGAGGATATTTGGTTGTCAATCAAGAAGAAAGAATGGAAGGAATCTATGATGGAAGAATATTAATACATAATGGTGTACGGGAATTTGTGCCTAGACTTGAAGGAAAGTTTGTAGAGTATCAATAAATACAAGGAAAGATTCATGGCTAGAAGGTCCTCCCAACAGGAGGGAGAAAACTATGATGAAACGTTTTCTCTAGTTGTCGGATATACCTCTCTTAGATCCATCATATCTCTTTCATCATCCATGGGTTGGATTTTACATCATATGGATGTAAAAAACTCTTTTCTCATTGGAGTAATTGAGGAAGAAGTAAACATAGAGAAACCCCAAGTTTTTTGAGTTACACCAAAGGGAAACCCATGTATGTGTATTAAAGAAGGCCTTGTATGGCAAGTAAACTCCAAGAGCTTGGTATGCATGAATTGAAGGTTACTTGAAGAGACTTGGATTTTAAAAGAGCTATGTTGATCCAAAACTTTTTTACAAGGTTGTAAATGATGCACCTGTAATCCTACTACTATTTGTTTATGATTTGTTTTTGATAGGTGCATGAGGATGAAGCTAAAATATGTAACCGAATAATTAAATTTAAACATTTGACTGATTTGCAAATCATTTCACTTCCTTGTGTTTCACGACTAAGACTATTAAATAGGCGTGGCAAGGATGGTGGAAGAGAGGAGAGTTAGCATATTACCAGCATGTGAAACAGTGTATGATATTGCAGGACATATTCTGAGTGAAGACTAATAGAAGAACGTCATTTATCTCCATGTCTTGATTGTCTATGATTGAATATCAGTTGAGTTGTTAACAAAAGTTTGATGTTATGTTTTGAGATTTGAGTGAGAGTAATGTGTGGGTTGAAGACAAACTTACTGTAGACTTCAGTAGCTGACCTGTTGAAGCGGCAAGGGCCCACCGCCCAACAAAGGTTAGCATCTTCATAGATTAGCATTAGCATTTGTTTTTAGTAGTGTAAACATTAAATCAACTGAAGCTTTAACTCTGTTAGATGATAGCAGTACAACTTAGACTAGGATTTCCATTATATAATTGTTTAGAGATATTTACTTTCTTTGTTTTTGCATATGCTCTATTTTTATGAATTTGGTTTTTAGACATGAATGTTGGCAGCAGTGGTCAGACATATTTGAAGGAGAACTAGTGAAGTCCACAACAACATATTGTGAACCACAACATACTCAGTATATTGACTAGTGAACTACCCATGCTATGTCTTGATGATTGATGTGTGATTTCCTTTCAGAAGTGTGGATTGCATAGTTAGTTTTCTGGGTTAGATAGCAGAGTTGATCTGTCAAACCAACTCCATCTCATACTTGCATGTGCCATAATGGAGTGGATAGCCTCTCTGTGAAGGACAACCAAAGTGCATTGCAGTTTTCTATTTTGATTTGTTTCCAGCATGCATAATCTAGTTTAATTCTATACTCGTGACATTAGAAATTACCTTTCTTAATGGTGTCTTGTAACTCTATTGATTACGAATCCCGGATTGATAATTAATGAGTGCATTATACTAAATATATAAGTAGCACAACATTTTGGCGCCGTCGCTGGGGAGTTGCAAACGGTAGGAAGTGATTTTTAGCCTAGATTATTTGTATAATTTATTTTTTAAGGCTGCTTGAGAGAGGAGGATAAAACATTTAAGACATGAGTGAAGAGCCACGCGGCCACTAGAGTGGGGTTCTCTGAAGCCAGGTTGCCTTCTTACCTTCTAGATAGAATTAGGATTTCAATCCAGTTAAAGAATCAAATTTCCATTTTATGCATAGATATAGAGATAATAAACGTAGATTTGTAAGCTCCAAAGATTCAAAAACAACCCCCCCCACTAATCCAACTGACACTGGTGCAGGAAAAATTCCACCAACAGAAAATTCAAGGGGAGCCAGCCAGGCTCTAGAAGGAGAACCTAAAATGGAAGAATCAGTATTGGGACATCCAGAACGTGAGTCTGATGAACATTTGGGAGACACAGAAAATCTAGTTTCTGAACCATCCATCAGTAGAATGGCAGAAGAAGAAGGAAATGCAACCGCAGAGACTGAGACTTTTGGGTTTCCAATATTAGATATTTCCATAAACATCAGCATGAAGAATATCCGACTACCATCACTACCCACTTTCAGAGGTATGTCAACTGAAGATCCAGATTTATTTTTATTCAAGTTTGACATATTATGTAGAAACTATAACTACTCAGACGATGCCCAAAAACTTTATTCAAGTTTGACATATTATGTAGAAACTATAACTACTCAGACGATGCCCAAAAACTTAAGCTCTTTCCTGCTACAATGAATGATTCATCCTTAAGATGGTTCATAAGCTTAGGAGAATATACAATCCTTTCTTGGGATCAAATGAAAGACACATTTTTACGAAAATACCAAGACTATTGTAAGGATAATGTTAAAAACGACAATTTTAAAATGCAGCAAACAGAAGATGAAAGCCCTGAAGACTACTTAGAAAGGTTCTTATACAACTATCAAAAGTCAAAACTATTCACCACAGACCTAGTTATAGTAAGAACTATATTCTTGAAAGGTCTCATAGATGATTGCATAGAAGTTTTAAACTTGTTGAGTTCAGGAGATGTACACCAAAAACTTTTTTCAGAAATTGCAGATTACTGTAGGAGATACTCAAGAGGACAAGCTAAAATAGGCAAAGGACCAAGAGATCCTTTTAGCAGAAATACAAAAAAAAACTCAGGGACTGTCACCAGAATTGAGTTAGGAAACTTATTGGAGAACTTTAAAACATACATCTTGAGCACAATAAGTAACCAGTTAGATACTCTAAAACTGAAAAAGAAACAAGAAGAAGAAGAAGAAGCTGCTTTAGCAATATTTTGTCATAGATGCCGAAAGAAGCACAACATTTTGGCGCCGTTGTCGGGGACAACAACAATGAGAAAGAATGGCCATTAAATGTCATAGAAATATGTGGTTTGTGTACACTAGAACACCCCACATCTGAGTGTCCAAACTTGCTTGAGCTACAAGCCATGTATAGGGGAGGAGGAGTCTCACAAGAACAACCATACCCTTCCAGAAGACCTTGGAGAGCCCAAAATCCCAATACATTTTATGATCCTAATACACAATATCAACAACAGTAATGGGGTCCTTCCCCAGTGACCTATCCACAATGGACACCTCAGCAAAATCAACCTTGGCAACAAGGTTGGAGGGGACCTATGTGTGGAAATCCCTCTTACCCTACATATCCACAGTACCCTACAAACATTTCCCAATTAATACCTGGATTCAACCCACCACAGATGCAATCTTTACTCCCACCTCCTATACAACAGCAATTTACAACCCCCTTGAACCCAAATCAGCAGCATCAAGTATCTATAAATGCCAATCAACAACCACAAAACCAAGCTGCCCATAATCCTCCAAGACCAACAAAAATCCCTGCCCAGCCAATCCCTAACCCCAATAATCGACCCACCCACCATGTGCAAAATACAGAAGTTCAAACCTTCCCCACCTATGAAATTCAACTACGATCGAGGAAAGTTGTAAACCAATCAGATCCTGCAGTAATAATTCAGGAAGAAAATGATAATCATTCTGAGGAAGAAAACACTCAAACTACCCCTGCAGAAGAAGAGGCCTCTCCTCCTATTCCAATCACTTCTCAGTCTGTACAAGTACCCCAAAAAATTAATCTCCCACCTTACCCCGAAAGACTATTAGTGAAGAAACCTGACCCACCCTTGCACAGAGATATAGAAGATGAATTACGAAATGTGTGCATAAAAATACCTCTACTGCAAGCCATTAAGGATATCCCTATATACGCCAAAATTATAAGGGATCTTTACATTAAGAAACCAGGAAGGAAGAAGAAGGAACCTCCCCTTGTTCAGGTAGTGGGACAATTATCTAAATTTATTTCTGAAATGCCATACAAATATAATGACCCTAGAAATCCAATAGTCACTGTCAAAATTAATGGCATTTCTCTACCAAACACACTCATTGATTTGGGCGCAACTATTAATGTAATTCCTTTTGACACTATGCAAAAGCTCCAAATCAACCAATTAAGACCAACCCAAACCATGATCAAGTTGGTAAATAAGTCAGCCATTAGCCCTGCAGGTAGTCTAGATGATGTCACAGCCACTCTAGCTTCCTGGGAATATCTAGTAGATTTTTTAGTCATCTATTCTAAATCATCCTCCAAACCAGGACACCCTGTGGTTCTTGGCCACCCTTGGCTGGCCATAGCAGATGCCTTTATCAACTGTCGGTCTGGTGAGATGACTGTATCCAATGGCACACATAGCCAAAAACTTGTCCTCTTCCCTCCTGCCGAACCGCCACAGGAAATACCTATTTGGTTAGAAAACCCTTATGGAGAGGAAGATTGCATCAGACCTCTATTAACACTTGAACAAGTAAGAGGAATTCAAGAACAATTAGATGAACAAGTCTTAAGCTTATTTTTGGTTGACACAAATTGCATTGAATACCCAAGGTCTTTTGCAGAATTGTCACATATTTTTAGTTCCGAATTTCAACAAACTTGGCACCCTAATATCACTCAATTATATAATTTATCACTAGCCTCCTCAGATAAGGAAGAAACTACTGAACTTGTTGAGATTAGCCCAGGAAAATCGTTGTACATCAACTCTAGTTTGGAACCAGAACAAAAGACACAAGTAATTGAAATGCTCCAAAGACAATTTGATGCCTTTGCATGGGATTATGCAGACATGAAAGGCATTCACCTTGACACATGCACACATCATATCTACACTAATGACCAAATCGGACCAGTTAGATAGCCTCAACAAAGGATGAATCCAACCCTTAAAGATATTGTAAAAGAGGAATTGCAAAAACTCCTTCGAGCCAATCTCATATACCCCATTTTAGATAGTCAATGGGTATCTCCACTTGTCATAGTTCCCAAGAAAAATGGTTAGTGGAGGATATGTGTAGACTTCTGGGAGTTAAACAAAGCCACCCATAGGGATTATTTTCCCTTACCATTTATTGATCAGTTGTTGGATACCCTGTCCGAAAAGAAGTATTTTTCATTCTTGGATGGGTTTAGTGGTTACAACTAGATACAAATAGCACCCGAAGACCAGGAGAAGAACACTTTCACCTACCCTTGGGGCACATATTCTTATAAGGTGCTCCCTTTCGGACTTTGCAATGCCCCAGCCACTTTTCAAAGAGTTGTCCTAGCCATTTTCTCTAACTTAACCAATGATTGTGTGGAAGTCTACATGGCTGACTTTACAGTAAATGGACAAGACTTCCAAAAACCATTGACCAGTCTAGAAAAAGTCTTGATTAGGTGTAAGGAAACAAATCTTTCCTTAAGTAATGAAAAATAAAAAATGATGCTCACTGAAGGTATTGTTTTGGGACATCACATTTCCGGTTCTGGAATGAGAGTTGATCTGGAAAAGATTTATATCATCACACAAATCAGAATACTTTCCTCACAAAAGGAAGTTTGTAGATTTTTAGGACATACTGTGTACTATAGAAGATTTATTCCAAATTTTACAAGCCTAGATACCCCTTTATTCAAATTATTGTCTAAAGAAGCCAAATTTAAGTGGGATGATGAATGCCAAATATCTTTCAAAATTCTAAAACATAAATTATCAGCTACACCTGTGTTAAGAGGACCAAATTGGTCCCTTCCTTTTCATATCTGTACCGATGCCCCAAACACAGCCCTTGGGGCAGTCCTTGGACAAAGAGAAAATCAAATGCCCTATTCTATTTACTTCGTCAGTAAAAATCTGTCTCCAGCTAAAGTTAATTATACGGTCACAGAAAAAGAATTGCTAGCTGTAGTCCATGCTATCAATAAATTCAGACACTATATTATAGGATATCAAGCTTTTGTACACACTGATCATTCAGCCATCAAATTTTTAATGAACAAACCTGTAACAAATCCTAGAGTTACATGATGGCTCTTATTATTACAAGAGTTTAATATCAACATTATTGATATACCTGGTAAAGATAATCTTGTGGCTGATTTCTTATCTAGAATGATTCATCTGGGAGATAATGCACCAGTAGAAGATAAATTTCCTGATGAAAATTTATTTTCTATTTCTACATTCACTCTGTGGTATGCAGATGTCGCTAATTATCTTGTGATAGGGAAGATGCCTCAGAAATTGTCTCCTAGAGAAAAACAGAAAGTAATTCAACTAAGTGCAAATTACATGTGGCACGATGATTGCCTCTACAAAACAGGACCATATTTGGTGATCAAGAGATGTGTAAGGGAATATGAGATGAAATTCATGATATTTTGCAAGCCTGCCATGATGGTCATTGTGGAGGACACTTCGCAGACAAGAGGATCGCTTACAAAGTTTTGCAATCTGGTTACTACTGGCCCCATATTTTCAGAGATGCTAAAACCTATGTATCCAATTGTGATGAATGCCAACGAATGGGTAAGCCTACTACATGAGACCAAATGCCACTTCAAGCCCAAGTAGTCATTGAACCATTTGAGAAATGGGCATTAGATTTTGTAGGGCCCATTAACCCTACATCTAAAAAGAAAAAGTATATACTTGTATGCACTGACTACGTGACTAAATGGATTGAAGCAAAAGCTTTACTAGCTGCAAGTGAACAATCAGTGGTAGATTTCCTTTTTAATGATATCTTTACTAGATTTGGTGTACCGCGAGAAATTGTGACTGATCAGGGAACTCAATTTACCTCTCATCTAATCAGAGCTGTTATAGAACAGTACTAAATCAAACACAAGAAATCTACACCCTACCATCCATAGGCAAATGGACAAGTAGAATCTACCAACAAAGTTGTTGAGTCCATTCTTACCAAAACAGTACAGCTGCACCATAAGGATTGGGATGACAGATTATTAGAAGTCTTATGGGCTTATAGAATCACCTAGAGGAATACAACATGACATACACCCTATGAGTTGGTGTATGGGAAGCAAGTGCTTCTTCCCATAGAATTCCAGATCAAAACCTTTAGGACTGCAGTACAAGTTGGCATGAACTTGGATGAAGCCCAACAACAAAGACTCTTGCATCTTAATGAATTGGATGAAAATAGGCAGAAAGCACTTCAAATAACTACCCTCATTCAAGAACAAAGAACAAAATGGCATGACAAGTATCTCAAAAAGAAAAATTTTCAACAAGGAGATTGGGCCCTATTGTATGATAGTAGATTCAAGAACTTCAAAGGTAAGTTAACCACCCGTTGGATGGGACCTTATGAAATTGACACTCTCTACGATAATGGTTCAATCAGGATAAAGACAATTGATGAACAACATACACCACTACTTGTGAATGGTCACCGGTTGCGAGTTTACAACAAACCTCTGTCAAAAGAAGAATTCCTAACTCGTATACTACAGAATTCAGATATGCAGATGATTAGTAAGGAAGGAGACCCTCCTACTGATCCACATTGATTGATTGGTTTATTTGAAATTTTTGTACATAGGTGTGGATCGAATATTGTTAATAAGCTGAAGGTAACAATAGATTCTTACCTCCCTTTGTTTTACTTTCGCATTTTTTTTTTATAAGTAAATTTCTATAATTTACTTGATCCTTCACAGACTTGATAAACTTCAGTTTGTAGGAATCAACAATATTTTGTTCTGCTTCGGCACCAGAAATCCTGTTATGGTCCGGTACCAGCAGTTTGGTACCAGTCCGGTACCAGAATTCTGTCCTTCTACAGTACTATCAAGACACATTACCTAATTGACAAAGCATACTACGCATACTTCAAAATATTATGTCAATTAATCTGAAGTACGAAGCCATGCAAACAACCACTTAAGATGGAACCAAGAAGCCGAATGCAATATCAAATGATAGCCCTTGTGAAGCAATAATTTCTTTTGGTTCTGTTGACAACTAAAGGGAAGTATTTTAATTTCTTTTGGTTTTGTTGCTAAGAAGTACTTTAATTTCTTTTGGTTCTATTTCTAAGAAGTATTTTAATTTCTTTTGGTTCTGTTGCTTAAAAACAAAATAAAAGAGGGACACAATCCTTACCTATGATTGCTCAAAGAACCATAATCCGCTTGAAAGACTAGAAGTTGCCTTTACCCAGTATTTCAACATGATTTAAAGGAAAAAATATATTAGTCTATAAGTAACTATCTCACCCTAACTAGAATTCAATAGTATTAATTGGATTATCTTATTAAAGAGTAACATATGAGTATATGAACACTCTCTACCATGGGCACACTACCAAAACTTGTATGGAAGAGGATGTACTAGTACCCTAAGGAAACTTTAGATCATTCTCTTATGGACAAATTCAGACAAAATTATACATCTGGATCACTCTAAAGAAATAATGTGCATAAAATTTTATTTTTCCTTCAGACAAATATTTAAAAGACATCCAAAAGAAGAGTATATGCCTTCCAACCCAATACCATCCCAGCCTGTAAAAAGGTTTTCAGGCGAGCCTCCCTTGTCACCATGCAAAGCACTCTTTAATAAAAACCAAAATAGGTGACTATGGACAAGAAGCCTCTGATGGAAAAAGGGTTTAAGAGACTAACCCGTTGGGATACTGAACAAGTTTGTTGGCAGCGGGTACCGATCTATGGTATGAATAGGCAAACCCATCAGGGTACCGAACAAGCCTGTTGGCAATGGGGCATTCTACCTGGGGAAGGCACCTCTCACTAATTACCACAACTACCCCACTGGAGTACTGAACAAGCTTGTTGGCGGTGGGTTTTGGTTGAGAAATGTCTCATTTATACTTGTCTGATTGAAAAATTCACTTTTGTCATCCAAAACAAAAAGAGCAAAGGTCACTATTGGCTTTCATGAGATACAAACTCCAGATTAATCAACAACATAATTACTTCAAGCAAATGTCCATTTGAGAATCACCCTAAGTCAACTTACCAGTCTGACATCTAAAGCCTACATTACCTAAGAAGGAAACTTCTTAAGAGTGGAGCCCTAACTAGGGAGTCTAATCTACTTATACTGTGAAATTTATCTATAAACATCCAATAATAGTAAATCTCTGAAGCAAGTTAGGTGGGATCTGTTCTTCTGGCAAACATATAAATATTCCCTGTTTCACTGTTGAATGCTACCTTTGTCAATAATCCATCAAAAGAAGGGCAATTTCACTTTTTAGGTATTAGATCATATGCTAGGTGATAAATGTACTTCTGCAATTTGATTAGTTTCTTTTACTCTTATCATATTTTCTCCATTATTATATAAAATGTTGAATCTTCTTGCATACAGATATACAACATCTTCGGCATGGGGGAAGGTCAAAGAGCCCCTTCATAACTCTTTTTCACACTCACATGATCACCCTGCAGAGCCAAATACAAAAGAAGATAAGCACAGAATAAAAGAAGTACATGATATTCCCGTACCAAGTTTTCAAGAAACTTTAGTCTAATAGGATGAATTTTGATAATTTACAAGCAGTCACACATGCTATGGGTATTAATCATACAAAGGTAAAAGAAAAGGTAACAAGGTATTTATTTTCCTATGCTCATAAAACTACAATAAGTATGAAAATATATACTAGATATTATGACCTTAGTACTAAACCCATGTGCCTATCCCTCATACCCATATGCCTAAACTTAATCAATCCTCTCATAGCTCTTGAACATGGTTAAGGGAAAAATCATATGAAAATATGAATCATGTCTAGCAATGATAAGCCATGAATATATTTCATCCTTAAGAAATTCACGAACCTATCTTATGTCATGAACCATGATCCAACATCAAATTCACCACCCGAAAGTCCAATCACCTATCCCAAAATGATACTTTGACACCCAATGTCTTGTCCTCATCATTACAGTAACGGATAGAAATGAAATGGCTTATCTGGTGGAAAAGCCATCCAGATAAGCCTCACCTGGTCATAAATTTTCCTTACGGCATCCTTACTTAAACTTACCATTCACATTATCAACAATATCACCATATGCCCCCTTGTCGTGAGCTTTCTCCAGTCCCGAGCCTACTCCTTTCCAGTACCAAACCCTTACCCTCATCAATTGACCAAACCCTTGTGCTATAACCGAATCCTTTTCTCACAACTTATAACGATGGTCGTTAGTAGACACGAACCCATCTTCCAAATTTATAGGGAAACCGAGGAGTTCCAATTATGTCAATAAAAATATGCTATATCGGGATGGATGTTATTTCTAGAAAAATTCACAGGCTGGCACGAGAATATGTCTCACGAACTTATTCAGAGTTACGATGGAGAGATTGCACATATAGGCAATCTACAACTGACAATTAATGAAGCAACCTTAAGGGAGGTCATGGGATTACCTAACAGAGGATCCAAATACTTCAAAGGCGTAGGAATCAACAAGGAGATGTGTGAACGATTCTTGAAAGAAGATCATCAGCACCCTGACTGGAAAAAGAGGATCCCTAGGAACTATATCAAGGAGGAGTATCATCCAATGATTACTAGTCTTCAACAATTCATCACTTGTGAGGGAAGGTATGCTGTGACCTTCATATATCATCTTAGCCTTCTATTACATTTCGAAGGAGACCCTAAAATCAATTTCCCATATTTTCTATGGATGAGTTTGAACAAAATGGTAAGAGGTGTTAAATCCATATCCAAAACTGAGAAGACTAGCATTTACCATCAAGGTCTCATTAAAATGCTAGTTTTACATGAACTTAGGAAACAGAGGATTAGTTGGAAAACCCTTATCACTCAACACCTTCCCACATAAAACAAACCTGTGGAGGAAACCCAGCATGATCCAAAGAAAAATAAGGAACCTCAAAAGCAAAAGGGCAAGAAGGATAAGACAACTCCACCATCATCTAGGGCAGTGAGCCAACATGAAAAAGCAGGGTCCTCTTCCATAGTCAATAAAACTTTTAAAAGATCTGAATCAAAAGGTAAAAACAAATTAGTAGAGGAGACTTCAATGGTGGTAGTTGAGAAAGAGGGCCATCAGACAAAAATGATGAAGAAAGGGAAGCATAGCTCATAAACTAAAAGTAAACAATCTATGGCACAAACCCCTATCACCATTTCACAATTAGAAAAGAAGAAAAGGAAGCCTGTGAGCACCCCTGATCCGGTACCTCCTTGTAAAAGAACCACGAGGAGCATGGAAAAGAAGGGAAAAACAATAGTTAGTCCTCATACACAGGAAGATCCAATCGATCTTACCTCCCCTTCTGAGGATTTGTCAGTCCAAGATGACATCCTTAGTTTGACTGAGGAGAAAGCCACTATTACTTTATGTGGGATGAGGGAGGAAGTCGAGGAAAGGGAGTGAATCCAACCAGTAATGATGGTGTCAACAAACACCTTGACAAAAGAAGAAATGAAGAAAAAGATTGGGGAATTGCGAAAACAAAATCAGGAACTCAAACAAGAAGTGAAGGAATACCAACTCTTGGACAGGTATATCAAAAAGGAAAATGAGCAATCGAAAGCAACCAACCAATAACTTCAAGACGACCATGAAGAGACTTCTAACAAGCTCAAGAAGGTATTACGACTCCTCCAATACATTAGGGTCATCAAAAGGGAGATGAAAGAAGAGGCTTCAGCCATCAACATCATTGATCCACCAAAGTAAAGAACACAGTCTCAAAGTTTTGAAATTTTTTTGGTTTGTTTTTAGTTGCATGAGGACATGCAATGATTTTGGCATGGGGGAATGTTGAGACTCGAAATTGACATCCCCATTACCCTATTATACTCTTCATCTATACCTTTTTGGCTTACCTAAATCTTGGGTGAATGACAAAAATGCTACCATTAGCCAGTGATAAGGTCATAAGGTAAAGTATGGTTAATTCATGCATTTTGTGGTTTATTGAAGTTAAGGAATTAAATATTTCATGTACTAATGCTTCAATTTACCATGTATAATCTTTGACCTCTAGATATCCAACCTTCCTGTACCAACTCAGCTATCTGGTACTTGTGCACCAAGACTGCCACTGTCTGAATCCGGTACCAAATGCATCCGGTACTAAAATCGCATCTGTTGCGATCCGGTACCAACGATCGTGGACTGTCGTGATCTAGTACCACCATTTGCTCACTGTTGTGATCTGGTACCATCTACTTGTCACGATCCGGTACCAACGATCGTGGACTGTCGTGATCCAGTACCACCATTTGCGCACTGTTGTGATCCAGTACCATCTACCTGTCACGATCCGGTACCAATATAGAGAACCGAATGCACCAAGTTTAGCTCCAGATCGCCCAAGCCAATTGGTGGATGTTTATTTGCTTTAGTAAGGCTATGTTAGAATAGTTTGTTGATTGCCTCATCCTCATGCACTTCGTGTCATGAGGATGAAGCTAAAAGATGTAACCGAATAATTAAATTTAAACATTTGACTGATTTGCAAATCATTTCACCTCCTTGTGTTTCACGACTAAGACTATTAAATAGCCGTGGCAAGGATGGTGGAAGAGAGGAGAGTTAGCATATTACCAACATGTGAAATAATGTATGATATTGCAGGACATATTCTGAGTGAATACTAATAGAAGAACGTCATTTATCTCCATGTCTTGATTTTCTATGATTGAATATGAGTTGAGTTGTTAACAAAAGTTTGATGTTATGTTTTGAGATTTGAGTGAGAGTAATGTGTGGGTTGAATACAAGCTTACTGTAGACTTTAGTCGCTGACTTGTTGAAGCGGCAAGGGCCCACCACCCAACAAAGGTCAACATATTTGTAGATTAGCATTAGCATTTGTTTTCAGTAGTGTAAATATTAAATCAGTTGAAGCTTTAACTCTGTTAGATGATAGCAGTACATCTTAGAATAGGATTTCCATTATATAATTGTTTAGAGATCTTTACTTGCTCTGTTTTTGCATATGCTTTGTTTTTATGAATTTGGTTTTTAGACATGAATGCTGGCAGCAGTGGTCAGACATATTTAAAGGAGAACTAGTGAAGTCCACAAAAGCACAATGTGAACCACAACATACTCAGTATATTGACTATTGAACTACCCATGCTATGTCTTGATGATTGATGTGTGATTTCCCTTTCAGAAGTGTGGATTGCATAGTTAGTTTTCTGGGTCAGATAGCAGAGTTGATCTGTCAAACCAAATCCATCTCATACTTGCATGTGCCATAATGGAGTGGATAGCCTCTCTATGAAATAAAACCAAAGTGCATTGTAGTTTGCTATTTTGATTTTTTTCCAGCATGCATAATCTAGTTTAATTCTATACTCATGACATTAGAAATTACCTTTCTTACTGGTGTCTTGTAACTCTGTTGATTATGAATCTTGGATTCATAATTAATGAGTGCATTATACTAAACATATAAGAAACACAACAGGAATTATGTTGTAAAGATCCTTCCGAAGTTTGGGATGATGTATTGAAAATCCATGGTGTTAGCACTAGGAGTCACCTTCAGATCGCATGGAAGGCAAGCCCAGTACCCATCAAGTTATATGTGAATGATAGAGTGTTTTAACGGGACAAATGGAAAAGGACTCAAATGGTAATGTTCTAACTCAGAAAGCAGGGCTAGAATGCACTAGCAATTAAGGTCTTCGTTGACTTCTATCAGTAGTTTGGGAGTAAGTATGAACACAGGGAATACTTGAGTGAGAGGAGTGTAGGGACTACTGCAAACATCAAGTCTACAAAAGTCTAAGGAAGAAATTTTCTAATCACAAGATCTTCTTTGCCCTCTATGATTGAGGAGTGGGTGCTAGATCCAACTTAAAATGAGAGGTAACCACAAAGTTCTTACATGAAATATCTTTCTTGCCCAATTCCTTAGATACTAGCATTCTGATTAATCCAAAGTGGAAAAGGCTAGAATCTACATCTTTAGATTTGGCCTGTATCCTGTCTGACATATTACCTATACTCCTCAACAAGTAATAAGGAATATTCATCTCAACCTTACCAGTAGAATGTAGCAACAATCTTATATGGTACTGGTATAATGTGTTGAATCTCCCTTCAGAAGTAAAATATCTTTGTATGATCTTCAGTAGTCTATCAAATTGTTCAATCAATTGGCTCCTTGGCATACTTTTGGACAGGTCACTGGCTTGATATTCAGGTTTAAAAAGATCTTTTTCATAAGCTGAAATCAAATCCATGGCTTTGAAACACCTTTCACCTATAATGGGGATAATTGTTGCAGCTGAGATGGAGGCTTTAGTCACTGCGAACTCTAAATCCCCAACCTTAGTTTTCTTACCATCAAACTGCAATGCAAACTGTATTGCTACCTCTGAATGGCCTCTCTGCATGTTTTGATAGAAGAAGAGGCACCCTAATCTTTGAAATGCCTCTCTTGACATGGGTTCTGTGTTAAAAAGAAGCATGTACATTGGTTCTGTCCTAACTATCTTTCCTCCTTTATGTGCTTTCTTCGATTTAGGGGTCTCCATGAATTAGAATGAGGGCTTTGTAATGGTTTGTTAATGCTCAGGAGACTTTGAATGGGGTTTCAAGTATGCAAGGATGACCCGATACAGCTGAGTAAAATGTTTAATTTCGAGATGAAAGGAGGCAGGGGAAGCAGCGAGAGGTTAAGCAACGCCTTTGGGTAGCACAATGCCTACGTAGAGGATAGAATAGTCTAAAGCTTGCAACCTCAAGGGCTAAGGAAGATAAGAGAAATCTAACTCACATACTGGCCATGAGGTTTACAAGTCTGAAAAGGAGAGGAGATGAGACTATCATACAAACATGAATTTTTACTATTGTGCAAACTCAGCAAAACAAAAACCCGATCACAAATTTCCTGTGAGGATTAATATGCAGAGGAGGTAATAGTGGATACCTGCATAGTGGACACCTGTTGAGCTCTTCAACACAATCATAGGATAAAAATGAGCAAACTTCAGCCCTGGAATCTTGCACAGTAGTAAGATTTGGTTGACATGTGGTCGCCTGATCAGAGATGGCAAATTCATGCAGTGCAACACTGTTGAGTTTTCAAAATTAGAAACCATTATCCAGGAACATGAATGCAAGATATTTTGAAGGCTCTTTAACTGAGTTTTGGCACTGAAAACAAGGGATATGGTATCGTTCGTGGCAATCATGACTTGGGATAGCGGTATGATAAATGTGATGGGTGCTACGAAACTTCCTGATGAGTAGGCATCGTTTCCAATTCAAAAATATGATTAGATATGTGAGCGAGGATAATGAGGCATTCTTGTGAGGTCATGAGTGAGGAGAGAGGTGTGTCACATCAGCTAGATCATGTTAGGTATCGACCTAGGGGAAAATCATGAAAGAGACCAAAAAGAAAAAACCATGAGCTAAAAGGGTTTAAGGATAAAAAACCGAATTCATGATCAAAACAAGAGCTATGACTCAAAATTTTAGTCATCCAAGGTGTCCTATCAAACATAACTTTAAAGGGATGAAAAAAATAATTTTTATTTAAAAAAATTTAAAATCTAAGGCTTTAAAAAAGATAAAAACAAACTAAATGACCCAAGGCAATTTAGTGTGATAACATTGGCTCCACACGGGATGGCATTCCCCCTGTGGGCTGCCAAGAATGAGTAGATTCAGTGCCTTATCCTAGGTCTATGGGGTCAATTATTGAAACAGAAATAAAAAAGGAAATGATATTTACAATGACATGAAGAAACACTCAAGGCTCAAGCAAAGTACTTTTTTCAGAAAATGCCCATTGTCAGGGCCACCAAAAACCTCTTCATCCTCCATATTCTACAGCTTGAAAGTGTTATTAGAGAATATATCTGAGATTTTGAAAGGGCCGACCCATAAAGCTTCAAATTTACCATGCTTGCCTTTATCTTGTCTCGGTGCATCCCACTTGAGCACCAGACCGCCTAGTTGAAAATCCTCTTTGTTCACCTTCTTATTGAATGCCTTCTTGATATTCAGTTGATGATCATGTTCCTTATCTACAAGTTGTTCTTGAGTCTGTTGCACTTCATCCAAGTGTTGAATCCTCCTGATCATATGATCTGTCTCCCCTTGATAATCCTGGAAGAATTTCGCCACAGGTAATGCAAGTTGAGAAGGAAAAACTACCTCAACTCCATATACCAGCTGGAAAGAGGAAAGTACCAAGGATCTTTTCACTATCACTCTATCAAGCCATAGAGAAAATTTTAGTTTCGAATCCCATGCCTTTTTGTTATACTCTAACAGCTTTTTAATAATCTTTATAATGCTTTTGTTCGAGGATTCTACAAGCTCGTTTCCCTACGGATAGTAAGGGGTGGAATGAATCAAAGTGATCCCAAATTGTTCATAGAAATGAATTAATGGTTCAGCCTTGAATGATGCATCATTATTAGTGATGATTCTGTCAGGACACCCAAACCTTGCTATGATGTATTCCAGGAAATTGATGATCACTTTATGCAAACTGTTCCTTGTGGGAATAGATTCGATCCATTTAGTAAAGTAATCAGTAGCAGTCAAGATCCATCTATGTTGACCACTAGAAGCGGGATGGATTTCCCTGATAAAATCTAGGCCCCACTACTGGAATGGTCCTGAGGTTGCCTTAGGCTTCAATGGAAAAGACTTAAGTTGTTGTTTTCTGCAAAATTTCTGACATTTATCACAGGCCTTGATCTTATCACAAACATCCATGAACAAATTGGGTCAGAATTACCCAGCTCTGAAGATGCTATATGTCATGGTTCTCTAATAATGATGCCCCCCACATAAACTGTCATGAAAATCAGAAATAATCTTTTGGGCTTCTTCGGGATCTAGGCATCTCAAAATAACTCCTAATGGATCCTTCCAATACAAAATTTTACCAACAAAGCAATACTTTATTGATTTAAGTTTTAAGGCCCTCACCTTGTTTCTTTCCATACCACTTGGGGGTTGTAAATTTTGTAGAAACAATATAATGTCCTTGTACCAGCTGCAATCTTCCAATGTAGAAATGACTTGAGGGCCTTTATCATTCATCCCAGCCTACTGATTTTATGAACATGAGTAAATGAAATTCACCCCCAGTGCTGAGCAATTTGATTCAGCCAAGATCTTGGCTAGACCCTGGCCTCTAACTAATTTTGTGGGCCTAATCTCCAAATCAAATTCAAGTAGTTTATCAATCCACTTGCTGCATTTTCTATCAATATCAGGCTGAATAAGAATTTATTTTACAACAACCGATGGAACAAAATAAATAACTCTTGAGTGCAGCACATAAACTCTGAAAGACTTAAGAGATTTAACCAGTGCATAGGCTTGCTTGTACATAATGTCATACTTTAGTTATGAATCTCTTAATGCCCCACTGAAAAAGGCAATGGGTTATTCTAAGCCTTCAATGTTCTTCTGCAATAGGACTCTTGCTATTGTATCAAAAGAAGCAAAAGAAAAAATAAGAAATTCCTTGGAGTAGTCAGGGATGACAAGAACCGTGGATTCTATCAAGGCTTTCTTTATTTGATCAAAAGAATCACGAGCCTCAACAATCCATTTGATTTCACTATCCTTCCTCAACATGCCTGTGATATACTTAACTAACTCAGCAAAATTTGACACAAATCTTCTCAAAAAGTTGATTTTTCCCAGAAAAGATTGTACCTCTTTTTTAGATCTAGGGAGTGACAAAGTTTGTATAGCCTCAAACTTGCTGGAACCAATCCTTACTCCTTCAGGTGACATGATATGGCCAAATAATTTTCCTTCTTTCATGGAAAACAATGATTTTTTCGGATTCAAAGAGAGGCCAAATTTTCTGCATTTCAAGAAAACCTTTCTTAAATGATCACAGTGTTCCTTATCAGACTAAGAATACACAGTTATGTCATCCAAATAGATAACAACAAACTTAACCTTTTCTCCAATAAATTTTATGTCCATAGCTCGCTTAAAAGTTGACCCTACGTTCATTAAACCAAAGGGCATCTTGGCATACATAAATGTCCCCCAGCGAGTGGTGAAGGTTGTCTTCTCCCTGTCTTCTGGAAAAACAGATACCTGATTGTATCCAGATAATCTATCAAACATAGACATCTTGGCTGCTCCTGTCACCTTCTGTAATATGTGCTCCATCTTGGGTAAATGATAATTATCCTTTTTTGAGCTTCTGTTCAAATTCCGAAAATCGACACAAAGTCTGATTTCCCCATTCTTTTTTCTTACTGGGACCAAATTGGCTACCCATTTGGAATGCCTCAAAGGAATGATAATTTTTTCATCTAAAAGCTTCTTAACCTCTTTCTCCATGACGAGAAACAACATAGGATTGATTTGCCTCAAATTTTGCCTGAAAGGTTTGGTGTTTTCTTTTAATTGGATCTTGTGCTCTATTATGCTTGTGTCATAAGTTCTGAGATCTTCATAAGTCCAAGAAAATACATCAGAAAATTATTTCAACAACTTAGTGTATTCAACCCTCTGATTTTCTGATAGATTGCTTGACAGTTTGACGTATTTTGGATCCTTTTCAGTGCCGATATTGCACTCAGTGATATCAACATCATCAGTGGATACCTTCCCTTTCAATGCTACATCATTCACCTCAAATAATATTTCCAAAGGAACTAGTCCCTTTGGTATATGATTGCTAGGCAACTGCACAATATGATGATTAGCAATTTTATTGAGGAAAACATCAGCATGAGGAGTGATTTTTGGATCATGATCCTGATCAATGTGCAGTGCAGAAAATTCATCAACATTCTTAAGAAATTTTTGAATTTCTAAATCATCTTCGAACACCTTCCAATATTTTACATTGTCCGATATAGAAGGCCTGTATTTGACTTCTACATCATACTTGATTTTTGGTGGTATGGGAATTCTAAAGTTGCTTGATGATACGGCCAAGGAATCTGCTGCAGTATTGTCTTCTCTACGAATAAATGATATATTAAAAGCAGAGAAAAAATTGTCCACTAAATCCCATACTTCATTTCTATAAGATCTAAGTCTAGGATGCTTTTTTTGATAAATATTTTTAATCTGATGGACTATCAATTCAACATCCCCAAATACTGACATCTCCTCTATCCCCATGTCTTTTTCTTCTCTCAAACCTAAGACACAAGCCTCATACTCTGCCACATTATTAGTAGTCTCAAATTCTAGTTTATATGACAAAGATATAGTTTCTTGAGTTGGTGAGACAAAGATCACTCCAGCACTGGCACCTTCCTTGGAAGAGGCTCCATCAAAGAACATCTTCCAGAAAGAAGTAGTTAGAGGAGGGTCTTCAGAAAATTTGATGGAATTTTTTCTGATTTCTAAAGGGGCTTCCGGGGCATCGGTGAGCTGGAAAATACTAGATCCCATATCTGTATCAAAAGCAAAAACAGGGTGATTGGCGAGGTTTGCTTCATCACTAATGATGTAAGCCAATTCAACTTCCCTGTAAAGTCTTTTATGTTCTCCCCCAAAAACAAGAATAGTAGCATAAGAGAGATCCATCTGCAAGGTTCCCCCAGGTCTTTTTATCCAGGATCTTGATAAGAGCATACCAAACTTGGGGGGAACATCAACAACTACTATATCCATAAGTATACTCTTCATGGGCAGCTAAAATAAGGTCACCACCATATCCTTAATGACTCCAAGACATTTGCCTTTTCTAGAGTCAAAAGAATATAAATCATGATAGGTCTTTGTGAATTCTAACCCAAGTTCATCCATAACAGATTTTGGGATAAGATTGTGGGACGGCCCTGAATCCATGAGACAATTGTGTAGCACCTTATCATGTATATTCAGTGAAGTATAAAAAGGTGGGGATGAATCATCTTTATATTCTATCAAATGACCTAAAATCACTGTTGGTTTTTCATCTTTTAAATTTATGGAATAAATTGCATTTGGAGATGATTCTGGCTGTAACATTTTGGATAAATATCTTTTAAAATCCTCATTTTTTATCAATTCCAAAAAAGGTAAAGGGATCTTTATTTTATGGATCTCATTCTCAAAACTAAAGGAAGGGGAAGGCTTCAAGATCTCTTTGGTTTTAGGAGGAGGATATCTAATCATAACTTGTGGGTTTTGAGAGTCCTTCTCCTTGCTTCTCATTGTCACAGCCTTGGCAGGATCTTCTTTCTGAATAGGCTGATTAGGGGCTTCAGTTTTTTCTGCATTCTTCTTAGATCTCAAATTATATCTACCAGGATTATCCTTTTCTTTATCCCCCTTGATTAATTCATTAATTTGAATATCCATTAAATATTTCTCATAAGAGGATTGAGTCAAGTGTGGGGATGGGGAAGTATCACCTAAACAGTGAATCTCACGATCAACTTCAACCTCCTCTTCTTCTTCATCTGCCACTAAATTATTTTGCAAAGGAGCTTGTACCCTCTGATCATCTCTCTCTCTATTTCTGGGAAGGATTTGGGAAGCATTGTTGGGTCTTCTTAAATTACCTCTGTTTTCAGTGTTTCGACCATTTCTATATGGATGTCTTCCTTCTAATTTTAATTTCTCAATTTTAGTGGAGATATATTTTACTAATTTGTTCAGCTCACCTACTTGAGAATGGAAAACATAGGAATCATAAGTTGAAGCTTTATCTTTGTTTTTTCTCCTATCCCTATCAGATTTTCCCCCGAGTTTATCTAATGCCACTATGTTGGATTCTACCTCTAAGACAACATCTTGCATATGAACCGAAGAAGGTGACCTTATTTCTCTCAAAAGGAGGCAGAATTCAGAATCAAAAGCACTGGCATAAGTGATTTTTTCCATGGTTTCAGTTGGTTTCATCTCATCAGGTATTTTCTTGTACATTTTGTTAAATCTTTTAGAAAAGTCAGAGACAGAGTCCCCTTCTTTCATTTTCAAAGATCCAAATTCAGTGATGTCATACAAAAAAACTTTTTTGTCATGCCAATGCCTCAAGAAGGTTTCATCCAATGCCTCAATACTAGTAATGGATCTAGGGGCCTGACCCCTAAACCACTTCCCAGCCTCACCAAATAGGTTTTGGACGAAAACCATCATCCAAACATCTTCATTTTCAATATTTTGGTTATCTGCATAGCTATAGAAAGAAACAAGATGTTCCTCAACTGTTAGATCTTCTTCTCCCATAAACTTAGGCATGTATTTAAAATAATCTCTAGGGGAAAGAGCATTCATTGGTTGAGGTAAAAGTAGAGGAGCATATCTTGCAACCACTATGGCATCCATCCTATTAGCATGGGGGTTAACAACTTCCATTTGATTTTGGATTCGTGGTGAACAAGAAGGAGAAGGAGACTTGACTAAATGTATAGTAGGAGAGGAAGGAACGAATGAAGGGGGGGGTTCGGTTTTCACAATAGGAGGCTGAGTTTTTGAAGAGGATGGTAAGGTCTAGGAGGGAGATGAAGTTCATACTTCTTTGGCATCAAAATTTTTAACAGAAAGAGGTGTAGCAAAACCTAAAATAGGGAAATCTTTAAAACTATCAAGATTAAAACACTTCTCAATATCAGGGGAAGAAAATATCAATATTTTCCTTTTTCAATTCAGTCTCAAAGGAAGAGTATTCAATAGGAAACTCTTCAAAATCAAACTTTTTAGATACTTTAGCAGAAGATAAAGGAAGCTTACTTGATAAAAAAGCTGGAGTATCAAGAGTAGAATCAGGCAACTGACCAACAACACTTGTAGCAGCAGCAAACAAACTTTTTTTGGGAATATTTTCCCTTCTTGATTATCTTCTCTGGGTCAACCTGAGGTGGTACCAAATGTAGTTGTGTATTTGATCTCATATGTCTGCCTTTAGATGCTAGAGCTGAAAGAATGGAGTCACTAGGTGTAGTCTGCAATATTCGAAGCACTGAGTTCTAATGCACCTTTAGAACTAGAATAATGTGTCATTTTAATCTTAGGGAAAATCCTTCAAATCATTTCCTGACAAAGGTGTCAATAATGTTAGCACTATGAGTCACCTTCAGATTGCATGGAAGGCAAGTCCAGTACCCATCAAGTTATATGTGAATGATAGAGTGTTTTAATGGGTCAAATGGAAAAGGACTCAAATGGTAATGTTCTAACTCAGACAATAGGGCTAGCATGCACCAACAATTAAGGTCTTGGCTAACTTCTATCAGTAGTTTGGGAGTAAGTATGAACAGAGGGAAGACTTGAGTGAGAGGAGTGTAGGGAATGCTACAAACATCAATTCTACAATAGTCTAAGGAAGAAAGTTTCTAATCACAAGATCTTCTTGACATCAGAAACTAAGAAAGATAAATAAACATCATGATAATATAATGATCAAACATTCACCATCACATCACCACAATAATTCATTTGAATCCTTCAAAGCATGAACATTTAGCAACTAAAGAAAATAGACTGAAAAGGAAGTTGATTCCTATTAGCCAAAAATTATTAAGTCCAGTACATCACTAGATCCTAGTCACTTCATCAAAATATTACAAAATAAAGGGAGCCTTGTTCAACCATCCAAGCCTACTAAAGAAATTGATCTATCTATTTATAACAAAAAAGGGATGCAACTACTGGAGGTATGAGCTAGCATGTTTCCCTTGAAAATCTCTAAACATTTATTTGTTCTAACAACTAGGATAACAACCTATGCTATAAGACAGGGAAATGTTGGTGAATAATCCAATCATGCTTCTAACTGCTTTGATCCTCTTTTGTTGCTCGAATCCTATTTTTCCATGTGTCCCTTTGGAGCCCGTAGTTGTCTTCAGAATTCCAGCTGCTACTTCTGTAACTTTCTCCATTATCAACTTATCCAAAAAGTTGTTGGCCTAGTCCTCCTAGATTCTGGGTGTCTGCTGGCAATTTCCTTGGGTAGCAACTCTGGGTAGCGCATAGAAAAACGAAATAAGGAGAGAAGGGAGAACCATGGTGGTGCATATTTTCACCAACATTGGTTCTCTGTTGAAATATTAGGTATCACCTGTGTAAAATATTCGATAGTGCCATTAGGTAGCGCCCCTATGTCACACCCTTATGTCGATTTTATTCTCTATGGAATATTGTGCAGCGGCTTTACGTAGCTTCACTTACGCTGCTTCTGCATACAAGTTTGGGTAGCATTTCCAAAATGAAGCACCTTTGAATCTTGAATATGTACAGAGCAGTTTGTGTCATTTCATGATGAAAAAACCATTTTAATTAGGTGCCTTGACCATACCATAGGTAATGCCTTTTACCACTGGGTGAAGCTATCACTTAGCAAAACTCAAAATTCATATAGCTAAATGCCTAGAATCCTATATAGATGGCACAACTAGTATGTGCATATCAGTTAACTCTCCCAAAAAGAAACAATTCTAAAATATGGGGCTTACCATTACCAACTATTTTGTCATTTTAACTTAGCCTCACACTCTTTCTGGTAGAAAGAGGATCTTCAATTGGCACAATAGAATTCTTTTTCCTAGCATTGACCGACTTCTTTTATGTAGTTGTTCTCTCCGTAGTTGTTGGTTTATCATCCTCAATGGAAGCTTCAACCAAAACCTATAAATTCCTTTGGTATACCTCATATCGAAAGTGTTTTAGTTCTGTCTTTAACTTCGTGTTCTAAGACTGAAAGCCCCTATTCTGTCTATAAATATTCTTCAGTTGTTTATGGAGAGGGAGAGACTTTATCGCTGCAAACCTTGCCAAGTCAATGGTGTGATTGTAGCCAACCATGAGCTCTTCCATATGAGCCAAGTGGACCTTTTATTCTACTTTAAGACAAGCTATTTCTTTCCTTGCATCTCTGAGCTACTTGATAAGTCTTTGGTAGGTCTGACTGTCAGGAGGGACAGTGGCATGCTTAGCCTTAATAGGATTTTCCTCAGGCTCTTCTTCCTCTTGCATGGGAAGTGTTTTGTCCACCTCATCAGGTTTCTCAGTGGCCTTACTTTTGCCCTTCTTTATTTACACAGTGGTTTCTTCATTTCTTCCCACAGGCTCCTCGAAGTGTTTCACCGAGGTTTCCTCCTTTCTCTCCAAAGGTTTTTTAGTACCTTTACCTTTTTGTAAAAGGGATTATTGCTTTCTTTCACCAGGTTTCTCAATGCCTTTCTTAGAGGTCTTATCTCTCTTCTCCAAAGGTCCTTTAGCACCTTCCCCCTTCTTCTTTTGTACAAAGGTTTCTAATTTCTCCTCTACAGTCTTTTCAATATTTTTCCCCTTCTTCCCTTGAATAGGGATCTCTGGTAAGGACTTCTCTCTATAATCCTCCTTAGGAATTGATGACCTTGTGAAAGGTATTTTACCTTTGATTTCGATTGATGTAGGTGAAGGGTAAAAAAAAATCTTCTTCCCTCTCTTAGATGCAACTTTGGTAGAAGGAGGAACCTCTTCTAACCCTAGCGAAGGAGGTGGTGAAAAATCTCTGTGTGGAGAAGGACAAACTTCCTCCTCAGCTTCAGTGACCTGCTTGCTTACTTCTGACACTTGAACAAGGGCTCTACCCTTTCTCTTCCTACTAGACCCTACTTTAGTAGAACTGGTAGGTGAGAAAGAAATTGCCCTCTGTGATTGAGGAGTGGGTGCTAGATCCAAATTAAAATGAGAGGTAACCATAAAGTGCTCCCATGAAATATCTTTCTTGCCCAATTCCTCAGATACTAGCATTCTAATTAATCCAGAGTGGAAAAGGATAGAATCCATATCTTTAGATTTGGCTTGTATCCTGTCTGACATCTTACCTATACTCCTCAACAAGTAATAAGGAATATGCATCTCAACCTTACCAGTAAAATGTAGCAACAATTTTATATGGTACTGGTATAATGTGTTGAATCTCCCTTCACAAGTAAAATATCTTGGTATGATCTTCATTAGTATGTCAAATTGTTCAATCGTCTCCTTGGCATACTTTTGGACAAGTCATTGGCTTGATATCCAGGTTTAAAAATATATTTTTCATAAGATGAACTCAAATCCATGGCTTTGAACCACCTTTCACCTATAGTCGGGATCCCTATTGTGGTTGAGATGGAGGCTTCAGTCACTTCGAACTCTAAATCCCCAACCTTAGTTTTCTTACCATCAAACTGCAATGTAAACTATCTTGCTACCTTTGGATGGCCTCTCTACATGTTCTGACAGAAGAAGAGGCACCCTACTCTTTGAAAGGCCTCTCTTGCCATGGGTTCTGTGTTAAAAAGAAGCATGTCCACTAGTTTTGTCCAAACTATCTTGCCTCCTTTATGGGTCTCCATGACTTAGACTGAGGGCTTTGTAATGGATTGGTAATGCTCAGGAGACTTTGAATGGGGTTTCAAGTACGCAAGGATGACCCTATACAACTGAGTAAAATGGTTAATTTTGAGATGAAAGGATGCAGGGGAAGCAACGAGAGGTTAAGAAATGCCTGTGGGTAGCGCAACGCATACGCAGAGGATAGACTAGTCTAAAGCTTGCAACAACAAGGGCTAAGGAAAATAAGAGAAATCTAACTCACATACGGGCCATGAGGTTTACAGGTCTGAAAAAGAGAGGAGATGAGTCTAGCATACAAAGATGAATTTTTACTGCTATGCAAACTCAACAAAACAAAAACCTGATCACAAATTTCTTGTGAGGATTAATACGTAGAGGAGGTAACAATGGATACCTGCGTAGTGGATACCTGTTGATCTCTTCAATGCAATCATAGGATAGAAATGATGAAACTTCAGCCCTAAAATCTTGCACAGTAGTAAGATTTGGTTGACATGTGGTTGCCTGATCAGAGATGGCGAATTCACGCAGCGCAACACTGTTGAGTTTTCAAAATTAGAAATTGTTATCTAGGAACATGAATGAAATATATTTTGAAGGCTCTTTAACCGACTTCTGGCACTGAAAAGAAGGGATATGGTATCGGTCATGGAAATCATGACTTGGGATTGCGGTATGATAAATGTGACGGGCACTACCGAACTACCTGATCAGTAGGAAACATTTCCAATTCAAAAATATGATTAGATAGGTGAGCGAGGACAATGAGGCATGCTTGTGAGGTCATGAGTGAGGAGAGAGGTGTGTCACATCATCTTGATCGTGGGAGGTATCAACCTAGGGGAAAATCATGAAAGAGACCAAAAAGAAAAAACCATGAGCTAAAAGGGTTTAAGGATCAAAAATCGAATTCATGATCAAAACATGAGGTATGAATCAAAAGTTTAGTCATCCAAGGTGTCCTATCAAACATAAATTTAAAGGGATGAAAATACTACTTTTTATTTAAAAGCAAAATAAAATCTAAGGTTTTAAAAAAGATAAAAACAAACTAAAAGACCCAAGGCAATTTAGTGTGATAACATTGGCTCCACAAGGGATGGCGTGCCCCCTGTGGGATGCCAAGAATGAGTAGATTCAATGCCTTATCCTAGGGCTATGGGGCCAGTTATTGAAACAAAAATACAAAAAGAAATGATATTTACAATGACATGAAGAACCACTAAAGGCTCAAGCAAATTACTTTTTCAGAAAACGCCCATTGTCAGGGCCACCAAAAACCTCTTCATCCTCCATATTCTTTAGATTGAAAGTGTTATTAGAGAATACCTCTGATATTTTGAAAGGGTCGAACCATAAATATTCAAATTTACCGTGCTTACCTTTATCTTGTCTCGCTGCATCTCGGTTGAGCACCAGACTGCCCAGTTGAAAATCCTCTTTGTTCACCTTCTTGTCGAATGCTTTCTTGATCTTTAGTTGATGATCATATGCCTTATCTACAAGTTGTTCTCGAGTTTGTTTCACTTCAACCAACTATTGAATCCTCCTGATCGTATGATTTGGCTCCCCTTGATAATTCTGGAAGAATTTCGCCACAGGTAATGCAAGTTGAGAAGGAAAAACTGTCTGAACTCCATATACCAGCTACAAAGGGAAAGTCCCAAGGATATTTTCATTGTCACTCTGTCATCCCATAGAGAAAATTTGAGTTTCGAATCCCATGCTTTTTTGTTATACTCTAACATCTTTTTAATAATCTTTATAATGTTTTTGTTCGAGGATTCTGCAAGCCCATTTCCCTACGGATAGTAAGGGGTGGAATGAGTCAAAGTGATCCCAAACTATTCACAGAACTAAATTAATGGTTCAACCTTGAATGATGTAGCATTATGAGTGACGATTTTGTCAAGACACCCAAACCTTGCGATGTTGTCTTCCAGCAAACCGATGATCACTTTATGCGAAGCATTCCTTGTGTGAATAGCTTCGATCCATTTAGTAAATTAATCATTAGCAGTCAAGATCCATCTATGTTGAACACTGGAAGTGGGATGGATTTTCTTGATAAAATCCAGGCCCCACTATTGGAATGGTCCTGAGGCTACCACAGGCTTCAATGGAAAATACTTAAGTTGTTGTTTTCCGCAAAATTTCTGACATTTAGCACAGGCCCTGATCTTAGCACAAACATCCGTGAAAAAACTAGGCCAAAAGTACCCAGCTCTAAGGATCTTGCATGCCGTGGTTCTCCAATAATGATGCCCTACATATAAACTGTCCTGAAAATCAAACATAATCTTTTGGGCTTCTTGGGGATCTAGGCGTCTCAAAAGAAGTCTTAATGGATTCTTCCAATACAAAATTTTATCAACAAAGCAATACTTTATTGATTTGAATTTTAAGGCCCTCACCTTGTTTCTTTCCATACCACTTTGGGGATGTAAATTTTGCAAAAAAAATATAATGTCCTTGTACCAGCTGCAATCTTCCAATGTAGAAATGACTTGAGGGCCTTTATAATTCATCCTAGTTTGTTGATTTTCTGAACATGAGTAAATGAAATTCACACCCAGTGTTGAGCAATTTGATTCAACCAAGAACTTGGCCAGACCCTGGCCTTTAACTAATTTTCTGGGCCTAATCTCCAAATCAAATTCAAGTAGTTAAGCAATCCACTTGCTGCATTTTCCATCAATATCAGGCTGAATAAGAATTTATTTTACAATAGTTGATGGAACATAAGCAATAACTCTTCAGTGCAACACATAAAATCTAAAAGACTTAAGAGCTTTAACCAGTGCATATGATTGCTTGTCCATAATGTCATACTTTAGTTCTTCATTTCTTAATTCCCTACTGAAAAAGGTAATGGGTTGTTCTAAGACATCAACGTTCTTCTACAATACGACTGCTGCTATTGTATCAAAAGAAGCAAAATAAAAAATAAGAAAGAACTGGAGTAGTCGGAGCTGACAAGTACCAGGGATTCTGTCAAGGCTTTCTTTATTTGATCAAAAGAATCACGAGCCTCTACATTCCATTTGATTTCACTATCCTTCCTCGGCATGGCTGTGATATACTTAACTAACTCAACAAAATTTGACACAAATATTCTCAAAAAGTTTATTTTTCATAGAAAAGATTGTACCTCGTTTTTAGATCTAGGGAGTGACAAAGTTTGTATAGACTCAAACCTGCTGGAATCAATCCTTACTCCTTCATCTCACATGATATGTCCCAATAATTTTCCTTCTTTCATGGAAAACTATAATTTTTTCGGATTCAAAGAGAGGCCAAATTTTCTGCATTTCAATAAAACCTTTCTTAAATGATCACAGTGTTCCTTATCAGACTAAGAATACACAGTTATGTCATCCAAATAGATAACAACAAACTTATCCTTTTCTCCAATAAATTTTATGTCCATAGCTCGCTGTAAATTTACCCCTGTGTTCATCAAACCAAAGGGCATCTTGGCATACATAAATGTCCCCCAGGGAGTGGTGAAGGTCGTCTTCTCCCTGTCTTCTGGAAAAACAGATACCTGATTGTATCTAGAGAATCCATCAACCATAGACATCCTGGATTCTCCTGTCACCTTATATAATATGTGCTCCATCTTAGGTAAAGGATAATTATCCTTTTTTCATCTTCTGTTCAAATTCCGGAAATTGACACAAAGTCTGATTTCCCCATTATTTTTTCTTACTTGGACCAAATTGGCTACCCATTTGGAATACCTCATAGGAATGATAATTTTTGCATCTAAAAGCTTCTTTCTCCATGATGGGAAGCAACACAGGATTGATTTGCCTCAACTTTTGCTTGAAAGGTTTGGTGTTTTCTTTTAATGGGATCTTGTGCTCTATTATGCTTGTGTCATAAGTTTTGAGATCTTCATAAGTCCAAGCAAATACATCAACAAATTATTTCAACAACTTAGTGTATTCATCC
>ML799062.1:34150-71581 GCA_009831015.1 Picea engelmannii | reverse complement strand
CACTCAGTGATATCAACATCATCAGTGGATACCTTCCCTTTCAATGCTACATCATTCACCTCAAATAATATTTCCAAAGGAACTAGTCCCTTTGGTATATGATTGCTAGGCAACTGCACAATATGATGATTAGCAATTTTATTGAGGAAAACATCAGCATGAGGAGTGATTTTTGGATCATGATCCTGATCAATGTGCAGTGCAGAAAATTCATCAACATTCTTAAGAAATTTTTGAATTTCTAAATCATCTTCGAACACCTTCCAATATTTTACATTGTCCGATATAGAAGGCCTGTATTTGACTTCTACATCATACTTGATTTTTGGTGGTATGGGAATTCTAAAGTTGCTTGATGATACGGCCAAGGAATCTGCTGCAGTATTGTCTTCTCTACGAATAAATGATATATTAAAAGCAGAGAAAAAATTGTCCACTAAATCCCATACTTCATTTCTATAAGATCTAAGTCTAGGATGCTTTTTTTGATAAATATTTTTAATCTGATGGACTATCAATTCAACATCCCCAAATACTGACATCTCCTCTATCCCCATGTCTTTTTCTTCTCTCAAACCTAAGACACAAGCCTCATACTCTGCCACATTATTAGTAGTCTCAAATTCTAGTTTATATGACAAAGATATAGTTTCTTGAGTTGGTGAGACAAAGATCACTCCAGCACTGGCACCTTCCTTGGAAGAGGCTCCATCAAAGAACATCTTCCAGAAAGAAGTAGTTAGAGGAGGGTCTTCAGAAAATTTGATGGAATTTTTTCTGATTTCTAAAGGGGCTTCCGGGGCATCGGTGAGCTGGAAAATACTAGATCCCATATCTGTATCAAAAGCAAAAACAGGGTGATTGGCGAGGTTTGCTTCATCACTAATGATGTAAGCCAATTCAACTTCCCTGTAAAGTCTTTTATGTTCTCCCCCAAAAACAAGAATAGTAGCATAAGAGAGATCCATCTGCAAGGTTCCCCCAGGTCTTTTTATCCAGGATCTTGATAAGAGCATACCAAACTTGGGGGGAACATCAACAACTACTATATCCATAAGTATACTCTTCATGGGCAGCTAAAATAAGGTCACCACCATATCCTTAATGACTCCAAGACATTTGCCTTTTCTAGAGTCAAAAGAATATAAATCATGATAGGTCTTTGTGAATTCTAACCCAAGTTCATCCATAACAGATTTTGGGATAAGATTGTGGGACGGCCCTGAATCCATGAGACAATTGTGTAGCACCTTATCATGTATATTCAGTGAAGTATAAAAAGGTGGGGATGAATCATCTTTATATTCTATCAAATGACCTAAAATCACTGTTGGTTTTTCATCTTTTAAATTTATGGAATAAATTGCATTTGGAGATGATTCTGGCTGTAACATTTTGGATAAATATCTTTTAAAATCCTCATTTTTTATCAATTCCAAAAAAGGTAAAGGGATCTTTATTTTATGGATCTCATTCTCAAAACTAAAGGAAGGGGAAGGCTTCAAGATCTCTTTGGTTTTAGGAGGAGGATATCTAATCATAACTTGTGGGTTTTGAGAGTCCTTCTCCTTGCTTCTCATTGTCACAGCCTTGGCAGGATCTTCTTTCTGAATAGGCTGATTAGGGGCTTCAGTTTTTTCTGCATTCTTCTTAGATCTCAAATTATATCTACCAGGATTATCCTTTTCTTTATCCCCCTTGATTAATTCATTAATTTGAATATCCATTAAATATTTCTCATAAGAGGATTGAGTCAAGTGTGGGGATGGGGAAGTATCACCTAAACAGTGAATCTCACGATCAACTTCAACCTCCTCTTCTTCTTCATCTGCCACTAAATTATTTTGCAAAGGAGCTTGTACCCTCTGATCATCTCTCTCTCTATTTCTGGGAAGGATTTGGGAAGCATTGTTGGGTCTTCTTAAATTACCTCTGTTTTCAGTGTTTCGACCATTTCTATATGGATGTCTTCCTTCTAATTTTAATTTCTCAATTTTAGTGGAGATATATTTTACTAATTTGTTCAGCTCACCTACTTGAGAATGGAAAACATAGGAATCATAAGTTGAAGCTTTATCTTTGTTTTTTCTCCTATCCCTATCAGATTTTCCCCCGAGTTTATCTAATGCCACTATGTTGGATTCTACCTCTAAGACAACATCTTGCATATGAACCGAAGAAGGTGACCTTATTTCTCTCAAAAGGAGGCAGAATTCAGAATCAAAAGCACTGGCATAAGTGATTTTTTCCATGGTTTCAGTTGGTTTCATCTCATCAGGTATTTTCTTGTACATTTTGTTAAATCTTTTAGAAAAGTCAGAGACAGAGTCCCCTTCTTTCATTTTCAAAGATCCAAATTCAGTGATGTCATACAAAAAAACTTTTTTGTCATGCCAATGCCTCAAGAAGGTTTCATCCAATGCCTCAATACTAGTAATGGATCTAGGGGCCTGACCCCTAAACCACTTCCCAGCCTCACCAAATAGGTTTTGGACGAAAACCATCATCCAAACATCTTCATTTTCAATATTTTGGTTATCTGCATAGCTATAGAAAGAAACAAGATGTTCCTCAACTGTTAGATCTTCTTCTCCCATAAACTTAGGCATGTATTTAAAATAATCTCTAGGGGAAAGAGCATTCATTGGTTGAGGTAAAAGTAGAGGAGCATATCTTGCAACCACTATGGCATCCATCCTATTAGCATGGGGGTTAACAACTTCCATTTGATTTTGGATTCGTGGTGAACAAGAAGGAGAAGGAGACTTGACTAAATGTATAGTAGGAGAGGAAGGAACGAATGAAGGGGGGGGTTCGGTTTTCACAATAGGAGGCTGAGTTTTTGAAGAGGATGGTAAGGTCTAGGAGGGAGATGAAGTTCATACTTCTTTGGCATCAAAATTTTTAACAGAAAGAGGTGTAGCAAAACCTAAAATAGGGAAATCTTTAAAACTATCAAGATTAAAACACTTCTCAATATCAGGGGAAGAAAATATCAATATTTTCCTTTTTCAATTCAGTCTCAAAGGAAGAGTATTCAATAGGAAACTCTTCAAAATCAAACTTTTTAGATACTTTAGCAGAAGATAAAGGAAGCTTACTTGATAAAAAAGCTGGAGTATCAAGAGTAGAATCAGGCAACTGACCAACAACACTTGTAGCAGCAGCAAACAAACTTTTTTTGGGAATATTTTCCCTTCTTGATTATCTTCTCTGGGTCAACCTGAGGTGGTACCAAATGTAGTTGTGTATTTGATCTCATATGTCTGCCTTTAGATGCTAGAGCTGAAAGAATGGAGTCACTAGGTGTAGTCTGCAATATTCGAAGCACTGAGTTCTAATGCACCTTTAGAACTAGAATAATGTGTCATTTTAATCTTAGGGAAAATCCTTCAAATCATTTCCTGACAAAGGTGTCAATAATGTTAGCACTATGAGTCACCTTCAGATTGCATGGAAGGCAAGTCCAGTACCCATCAAGTTATATGTGAATGATAGAGTGTTTTAATGGGTCAAATGGAAAAGGACTCAAATGGTAATGTTCTAACTCAGACAATAGGGCTAGCATGCACCAACAATTAAGGTCTTGGCTAACTTCTATCAGTAGTTTGGGAGTAAGTATGAACAGAGGGAAGACTTGAGTGAGAGGAGTGTAGGGAATGCTACAAACATCAATTCTACAATAGTCTAAGGAAGAAAGTTTCTAATCACAAGATCTTCTTGACATCAGAAACTAAGAAAGATAAATAAACATCATGATAATATAATGATCAAACATTCACCATCACATCACCACAATAATTCATTTGAATCCTTCAAAGCATGAACATTTAGCAACTAAAGAAAATAGACTGAAAAGGAAGTTGATTCCTATTAGCCAAAAATTATTAAGTCCAGTACATCACTAGATCCTAGTCACTTCATCAAAATATTACAAAATAAAGGGAGCCTTGTTCAACCATCCAAGCCTACTAAAGAAATTGATCTATCTATTTATAACAAAAAAGGGATGCAACTACTGGAGGTATGAGCTAGCATGTTTCCCTTGAAAATCTCTAAACATTTATTTGTTCTAACAACTAGGATAACAACCTATGCTATAAGACAGGGAAATGTTGGTGAATAATCCAATCATGCTTCTAACTGCTTTGATCCTCTTTTGTTGCTCGAATCCTATTTTTCCATGTGTCCCTTTGGAGCCCGTAGTTGTCTTCAGAATTCCAGCTGCTACTTCTGTAACTTTCTCCATTATCAACTTATCCAAAAAGTTGTTGGCCTAGTCCTCCTAGATTCTGGGTGTCTGCTGGCAATTTCCTTGGGTAGCAACTCTGGGTAGCGCATAGAAAAACGAAATAAGGAGAGAAGGGAGAACCATGGTGGTGCATATTTTCACCAACATTGGTTCTCTGTTGAAATATTAGGTATCACCTGTGTAAAATATTCGATAGTGCCATTAGGTAGCGCCCCTATGTCACACCCTTATGTCGATTTTATTCTCTATGGAATATTGTGCAGCGGCTTTACGTAGCTTCACTTACGCTGCTTCTGCATACAAGTTTGGGTAGCATTTCCAAAATGAAGCACCTTTGAATCTTGAATATGTACAGAGCAGTTTGTGTCATTTCATGATGAAAAAACCATTTTAATTAGGTGCCTTGACCATACCATAGGTAATGCCTTTTACCACTGGGTGAAGCTATCACTTAGCAAAACTCAAAATTCATATAGCTAAATGCCTAGAATCCTATATAGATGGCACAACTAGTATGTGCATATCAGTTAACTCTCCCAAAAAGAAACAATTCTAAAATATGGGGCTTACCATTACCAACTATTTTGTCATTTTAACTTAGCCTCACACTCTTTCTGGTAGAAAGAGGATCTTCAATTGGCACAATAGAATTCTTTTTCCTAGCATTGACCGACTTCTTTTATGTAGTTGTTCTCTCCGTAGTTGTTGGTTTATCATCCTCAATGGAAGCTTCAACCAAAACCTATAAATTCCTTTGGTATACCTCATATCGAAAGTGTTTTAGTTCTGTCTTTAACTTCGTGTTCTAAGACTGAAAGCCCCTATTCTGTCTATAAATATTCTTCAGTTGTTTATGGAGAGGGAGAGACTTTATCGCTGCAAACCTTGCCAAGTCAATGGTGTGATTGTAGCCAACCATGAGCTCTTCCATATGAGCCAAGTGGACCTTTTATTCTACTTTAAGACAAGCTATTTCTTTCCTTGCATCTCTGAGCTACTTGATAAGTCTTTGGTAGGTCTGACTGTCAGGAGGGACAGTGGCATGCTTAGCCTTAATAGGATTTTCCTCAGGCTCTTCTTCCTCTTGCATGGGAAGTGTTTTGTCCACCTCATCAGGTTTCTCAGTGGCCTTACTTTTGCCCTTCTTTATTTACACAGTGGTTTCTTCATTTCTTCCCACAGGCTCCTCGAAGTGTTTCACCGAGGTTTCCTCCTTTCTCTCCAAAGGTTTTTTAGTACCTTTACCTTTTTGTAAAAGGGATTATTGCTTTCTTTCACCAGGTTTCTCAATGCCTTTCTTAGAGGTCTTATCTCTCTTCTCCAAAGGTCCTTTAGCACCTTCCCCCTTCTTCTTTTGTACAAAGGTTTCTAATTTCTCCTCTACAGTCTTTTCAATATTTTTCCCCTTCTTCCCTTGAATAGGGATCTCTGGTAAGGACTTCTCTCTATAATCCTCCTTAGGAATTGATGACCTTGTGAAAGGTATTTTACCTTTGATTTCGATTGATGTAGGTGAAGGGTAAAAAAAAATCTTCTTCCCTCTCTTAGATGCAACTTTGGTAGAAGGAGGAACCTCTTCTAACCCTAGCGAAGGAGGTGGTGAAAAATCTCTGTGTGGAGAAGGACAAACTTCCTCCTCAGCTTCAGTGACCTGCTTGCTTACTTCTGACACTTGAACAAGGGCTCTACCCTTTCTCTTCCTACTAGACCCTACTTTAGTAGAACTGGTAGGTGAGAAAGAAATTGCCCTCTGTGATTGAGGAGTGGGTGCTAGATCCAAATTAAAATGAGAGGTAACCATAAAGTGCTCCCATGAAATATCTTTCTTGCCCAATTCCTCAGATACTAGCATTCTAATTAATCCAGAGTGGAAAAGGATAGAATCCATATCTTTAGATTTGGCTTGTATCCTGTCTGACATCTTACCTATACTCCTCAACAAGTAATAAGGAATATGCATCTCAACCTTACCAGTAAAATGTAGCAACAATTTTATATGGTACTGGTATAATGTGTTGAATCTCCCTTCACAAGTAAAATATCTTGGTATGATCTTCATTAGTATGTCAAATTGTTCAATCGTCTCCTTGGCATACTTTTGGACAAGTCATTGGCTTGATATCCAGGT
Organism: Picea engelmannii; assembly: GCA_009831015.1. Taxonomy (NCBI): domain Eukaryota; kingdom Viridiplantae; phylum Streptophyta; class Pinopsida; order Pinales; family Pinaceae; genus Picea; species Picea engelmannii. Next base: position 65,201 of record ML799062.1, on the reverse strand, counting down.
TTAAAAATATATTTTTCATAAGATGAACTCAAATCCATGGCTTTGAACCACCTTTCACCTATAGTCGGGATCCCTATTGTGGTTGAGATGGAGGCTTCAGTCACTTCGAACTCTAAATCCCCAACCTTAGTTTTCTTACCATCAAACTGCAATGTAAACTATCTTGCTACCTTTGGATGGCCTCTCTACATGTTCTGACAGAAGAAGAGGCACCCTACTCTTTGAAAGGCCTCTCTTGCCATGGGTTCTGTGTTAAAAAGAAGCATGTCCACTAGTTTTGTCCAAACTATCTTGCCTCCTTTATGGGTCTCCATGACTTAGACTGAGGGCTTTGTAATGGATTGGTAATGCTCAGGAGACTTTGAATGGGGTTTCAAGTACGCAAGGATGACCCTATACAACTGAGTAAAATGGTTAATTTTGAGATGAAAGGATGCAGGGGAAGCAACGAGAGGTTAAGAAATGCCTGTGGGTAGCGCAACGCATACGCAGAGGATAGACTAGTCTAAAGCTTGCAACAACAAGGGCTAAGGAAAATAAGAGAAATCTAACTCACATACGGGCCATGAGGTTTACAGGTCTGAAAAAGAGAGGAGATGAGTCTAGCATACAAAGATGAATTTTTACTGCTATGCAAACTCAACAAAACAAAAACCTGATCACAAATTTCTTGTGAGGATTAATACGTAGAGGAGGTAACAATGGATACCTGCGTAGTGGATACCTGTTGATCTCTTCAATGCAATCATAGGATAGAAATGATGAAACTTCAGCCCTAAAATCTTGCACAGTAGTAAGATTTGGTTGACATGTGGTTGCCTGATCAGAGATGGCGAATTCACGCAGCGCAACACTGTTGAGTTTTCAAAATTAGAAATTGTTATCTAGGAACATGAATGAAATATATTTTGAAGGCTCTTTAACCGACTTCTGGCACTGAAAAGAAGGGATATGGTATCGGTCATGGAAATCATGACTTGGGATTGCGGTATGATAAATGTGACGGGCACTACCGAACTACCTGATCAGTAGGAAACATTTCCAATTCAAAAATATGATTAGATAGGTGAGCGAGGACAATGAGGCATGCTTGTGAGGTCATGAGTGAGGAGAGAGGTGTGTCACATCATCTTGATCGTGGGAGGTATCAACCTAGGGGAAAATCATGAAAGAGACCAAAAAGAAAAAACCATGAGCTAAAAGGGTTTAAGGATCAAAAATCGAATTCATGATCAAAACATGAGGTATGAATCAAAAGTTTAGTCATCCAAGGTGTCCTATCAAACATAAATTTAAAGGGATGAAAATACTACTTTTTATTTAAAAGCAAAATAAAATCTAAGGTTTTAAAAAAGATAAAAACAAACTAAAAGACCCAAGGCAATTTAGTGTGATAACATTGGCTCCACAAGGGATGGCGTGCCCCCTGTGGGATGCCAAGAATGAGTAGATTCAATGCCTTATCCTAGGGCTATGGGGCCAGTTATTGAAACAAAAATACAAAAAGAAATGATATTTACAATGACATGAAGAACCACTAAAGGCTCAAGCAAATTACTTTTTCAGAAAACGCCCATTGTCAGGGCCACCAAAAACCTCTTCATCCTCCATATTCTTTAGATTGAAAGTGTTATTAGAGAATACCTCTGATATTTTGAAAGGGTCGAACCATAAATATTCAAATTTACCGTGCTTACCTTTATCTTGTCTCGCTGCATCTCGGTTGAGCACCAGACTGCCCAGTTGAAAATCCTCTTTGTTCACCTTCTTGTCGAATGCTTTCTTGATCTTTAGTTGATGATCATATGCCTTATCTACAAGTTGTTCTCGAGTTTGTTTCACTTCAACCAACTATTGAATCCTCCTGATCGTATGATTTGGCTCCCCTTGATAATTCTGGAAGAATTTCGCCACAGGTAATGCAAGTTGAGAAGGAAAAACTGTCTGAACTCCATATACCAGCTACAAAGGGAAAGTCCCAAGGATATTTTCATTGTCACTCTGTCATCCCATAGAGAAAATTTGAGTTTCGAATCCCATGCTTTTTTGTTATACTCTAACATCTTTTTAATAATCTTTATAATGTTTTTGTTCGAGGATTCTGCAAGCCCATTTCCCTACGGATAGTAAGGGGTGGAATGAGTCAAAGTGATCCCAAACTATTCACAGAACTAAATTAATGGTTCAACCTTGAATGATGTAGCATTATGAGTGACGATTTTGTCAAGACACCCAAACCTTGCGATGTTGTCTTCCAGCAAACCGATGATCACTTTATGCGAAGCATTCCTTGTGTGAATAGCTTCGATCCATTTAGTAAATTAATCATTAGCAGTCAAGATCCATCTATGTTGAACACTGGAAGTGGGATGGATTTTCTTGATAAAATCCAGGCCCCACTATTGGAATGGTCCTGAGGCTACCACAGGCTTCAATGGAAAATACTTAAGTTGTTGTTTTCCGCAAAATTTCTGACATTTAGCACAGGCCCTGATCTTAGCACAAACATCCGTGAAAAAACTAGGCCAAAAGTACCCAGCTCTAAGGATCTTGCATGCCGTGGTTCTCCAATAATGATGCCCTACATATAAACTGTCCTGAAAATCAAACATAATCTTTTGGGCTTCTTGGGGATCTAGGCGTCTCAAAAGAAGTCTTAATGGATTCTTCCAATACAAAATTTTATCAACAAAGCAATACTTTATTGATTTGAATTTTAAGGCCCTCACCTTGTTTCTTTCCATACCACTTTGGGGATGTAAATTTTGCAAAAAAAATATAATGTCCTTGTACCAGCTGCAATCTTCCAATGTAGAAATGACTTGAGGGCCTTTATAATTCATCCTAGTTTGTTGATTTTCTGAACATGAGTAAATGAAATTCACACCCAGTGTTGAGCAATTTGATTCAACCAAGAACTTGGCCAGACCCTGGCCTTTAACTAATTTTCTGGGCCTAATCTCCAAATCAAATTCAAGTAGTTAAGCAATCCACTTGCTGCATTTTCCATCAATATCAGGCTGAATAAGAATTTATTTTACAATAGTTGATGGAACATAAGCAATAACTCTTCAGTGCAACACATAAAATCTAAAAGACTTAAGAGCTTTAACCAGTGCATATGATTGCTTGTCCATAATGTCATACTTTAGTTCTTCATTTCTTAATTCCCTACTGAAAAAGGTAATGGGTTGTTCTAAGACATCAACGTTCTTCTACAATACGACTGCTGCTATTGTATCAAAAGAAGCAAAATAAAAAATAAGAAAGAACTGGAGTAGTCGGAGCTGACAAGTACCAGGGATTCTGTCAAGGCTTTCTTTATTTGATCAAAAGAATCACGAGCCTCTACATTCCATTTGATTTCACTATCCTTCCTCGGCATGGCTGTGATATACTTAACTAACTCAACAAAATTTGACACAAATATTCTCAAAAAGTTTATTTTTCATAGAAAAGATTGTACCTCGTTTTTAGATCTAGGGAGTGACAAAGTTTGTATAGACTCAAACCTGCTGGAATCAATCCTTACTCCTTCATCTCACATGATATGTCCCAATAATTTTCCTTCTTTCATGGAAAACTATAATTTTTTCGGATTCAAAGAGAGGCCAAATTTTCTGCATTTCAATAAAACCTTTCTTAAATGATCACAGTGTTCCTTATCAGACTAAGAATACACAGTTATGTCATCCAAATAGATAACAACAAACTTATCCTTTTCTCCAATAAATTTTATGTCCATAGCTCGCTGTAAATTTACCCCTGTGTTCATCAAACCAAAGGGCATCTTGGCATACATAAATGTCCCCCAGGGAGTGGTGAAGGTCGTCTTCTCCCTGTCTTCTGGAAAAACAGATACCTGATTGTATCTAGAGAATCCATCAACCATAGACATCCTGGATTCTCCTGTCACCTTATATAATATGTGCTCCATCTTAGGTAAAGGATAATTATCCTTTTTTCATCTTCTGTTCAAATTCCGGAAATTGACACAAAGTCTGATTTCCCCATTATTTTTTCTTACTTGGACCAAATTGGCTACCCATTTGGAATACCTCATAGGAATGATAATTTTTGCATCTAAAAGCTTCTTTCTCCATGATGGGAAGCAACACAGGATTGATTTGCCTCAACTTTTGCTTGAAAGGTTTGGTGTTTTCTTTTAATGGGATCTTGTGCTCTATTATGCTTGTGTCATAAGTTTTGAGATCTTCATAAGTCCAAGCAAATACATCAACAAATTATTTCAACAACTTAGTGTATTCATCCATCTGCTTTTCTGATAGGCTGCTTGACAGTTTGATGTATTTTGGATCCTTTTAAGTGCCCACATTGCACTCAGTGATATCAGCATCATCAATGGATAACTTCCCTTTCAATGCTACATCATTCCCATCAAATAATCTTTCCAAAGGAACTAGTCCCTTTGGTATATGATTTCTAGGTAGCTGCACAATATGATGATTAGCAATTTTATTGAGGAAAACATCAGCATGAGTAGTGATTTATGGATCATGATCCTGATCAATGTGCAATGCAGAAAATTCATCAACAGTCTCAAGAAAATTTTTAAGTTCTAAATCATCTTCGAACACCTTCTGATATTTTACATTGTCCAGTATAGAAGGCCTGTATTTGACTTCTACATCATACTTGATTTTTGGTGGTATGGTAATTTTGAAGTTGCTTGTTGATACAACCAAAGAATCAGCCGCAATATTCTCTTCTCTAAGAATAAATGATATATTAAAAGAAGAGAAAAAACTGTCCACTAAATCCCATACTTCATTTCTGTAAGATCTAAGCCTAGGATGCTTTGTTTGATAAAGATTTTTAATCTGATGGAATATCAATTCAGCATCCCCAAATACTGACAGCTCCTCTATCCCCATGTATTTTTCTTCCCTCAAATCCAAGACAAGAGCCTCATACTCTGCCACATTATTAGTAGTCTCAAATTCTGGTTTATATGACAAAGATATAGTTTCTGGAGTTGGTGAGAAAAAGATCACTCCAACACCGTCACCTTCCTTAGAAGAGGCTCCATCAAAGAACATCTTCCAGACAAAAGTAGTTAGAGGAGGCTCTTCAGAAAAATTGATGGACTTTTTTTTGATTTCTAAAGGGGGTTCCAGGGCATCGGTGAGCGTCAAAATACTAGATGCCATATCTGTATCAAAAGAAAAAATAGGGTGATTGGTGGGGTTTTCTTCATCACTAATGATGTATTCCAATTGAGCTTCCCTGTAAAGTCTTCTATGCTCTCCCCCAAAAACTGGAATAGTAGCATAAGAGAGATCCATCTACAATGTTCCCCCAAGTCTTTTTATCCAGGATATTGATAAGATCATACCAAACTTGGGGGGAACATCAGCAACTACTATATCCATAAGTATACTCTTCATGGGCATTTAAAATAAGGTCACCACCATATCCTTAATGAATCCAAGACATTTGAATTTTCTGGAGTCAAAAGAATATAAATCATGATAGGTCTTTGTGACTTCTAACCCAAGTTCATCCAGAACAGATTTTGGCATAAGATTGTGGAATTCCCCTGAATCCATGAGACAATTGTGTATCACCTTATCATGTATATTCAGTGAAGTATAAAAAGGTGGGGATGAATCATCTCTATCTCCTATCAAAGGATCTAAAATCACTGCTGGTTTTTCATCTTGCAGATTTATGGAATCAGTGGAATTTGGAGATGATTCTCGCTGTAACATTTTGGATAAATATTTTTTAAAATCCTCATTTTTTATCAATACCAAAAAAGGTACAGGGGTATTTATTTTCTAGATCTCATTCTCAAAACTTAAGGAAGGGGAAGGATTCAAGATCTCTTTGGTTTCAGGAGGAGGATCTCTGATCATAACTTGTGGGTTTTGAGAGTCTTTTTCCTTGATGCTCATTGTCACAGCCTTGGCAGGATCTTCTTTCTGAACAAGCTGATTAGGGGCTTCAATTTTTCTACATTCTTCTTATATCTCAAATTATATCTACCCAGATTCCCCTTTTCTTTCTCCCCCTTTCTTAATTCATTAATTTGAATATCCATTAAAGATTGCTCATAAGAGGATTGATTCAAGTGTGGGGATGGGGAAGTATCACCTAAACAGTGAATCTCGGGATCAACTTCAACCTCCTCTTCTTCTTCATCTACCACTAAATTATTTTGCAAAGGAGCTTGTACCCTCTGATCATCTCTCTCTCTGTTTCTGGGAAGGATTTGGGGAGCATTGTTGGGTCTTCTGAAATTACCTCTGTTTTCAGTGTTTCAAGCATTTTTATATGGCTGTCTTCCTTTTGATTTAAATTTCTCAATTTCAGTGGAGAGAGATTTTACTAATTTGGTCAGCTCACCTACTTGAGAATGGACAACACAGGAATCAAAAGTTGAAGCTTCAACTTTGTTTTTTCTCCTATCCCTATCAGATTTCCCCCTGATTTTATATGATGCCACTATGTTGGATTCTACCTCTAAGGAAGCATCTTGTATGTGAAACAAAGAAGGTGACCTTCTTTATCTCAAAAGGAGACATAATTAAGAATCAAAAGCATTGGCATAAGTGAATTTTTCCATGGTTTCAGTGGGTTTGATCTCATCAGGGATTTTCTTGTACATTTTGTTAAATCTTTTAGAAAAGTCAGAGACAGACTCCGCTTCTTTCCTTTTCAAAGATCCAAATTCAGTGATGTAGTAAAAAAAAACATTTTTGTCACCCCAATTCCTCAACAAGGCTTCATCCAATGCCTCAATATCAGTAATGGATCTAGGGGCCAGACCCCTAAACCACTTCCTAGCCTCACCAAACAGGATTTGGATGAAAACCCACATCCAAACATCTTCATTTTCAATATTTTGTTTATCTGCATAGCTATAGAAAGCAACAAGATGTTTCTCAGTTGTTACATCTTATTCTCCCGTAAACTTAGGCATGTATTTCAAATAATATCTAGGGGGAAGAGCATTTAGTGGATGAGGTAAAAGTAGAGGAGCATATCTTGCAGCCACTATGGCATCCATCCTATTAGCAGGGGGGTTAACAACTGCCATTTGATTTTGGATTCTTGGTGAACAAGAAGGAGAAGGAGACTTGACTGAATGTATAATAGGAGAGGAAGGAATAGATGAAGGGGAGGGTTCAGTTTTCACAATAAGAGGCTGAGTTTTTGAAGAGGATGGTAAGGTTTGGGAGGGAGATGAAGTTCCTACTTCTTTGGAAGCAAAATTTTTAACAGAAAGAAGTGTAGCAAAACCTAAAGTAGGGAAATCTTCAAAACTATTAAGACTGAAACACTTCTCAATATCAGGGGAAGAAAATATATCAATGTTTTCCTTTTTCAATTCAGTCTCAAAGGAATATTATTCAACATGAAACTCTTCAAAATCAAACTTTTTAGATACTTCAGCACAAGATAAAGGAATCTTACTTGATAAAACAACTAGAGTATCAAGAGTAGAATCAAGAAACTAACTAGAAGCACTTCTAGCAACAACAGAAAAACATTCTTTGGGAAGATTTTCCCTTCTTGATTATCTTCTCTGTGTCAGCCTCAGGTGCTACCAAAGGTAGTTGTGGATTTGATCTCGTATGTCTACCTTTTAGTGCTAGAGCTGAAACAATGGAGTCGCTAGGTGTACTCTGCAATCTTCGAGGCACTGAGTTCTAATGCACCTTTAGAACTAGAATACTGTGTCGTTTTAATCACAAGGAAAAGTCTTAAAAATTTTCCCCAGCAACGACGCCAAGAATTTTAGAACTAGGAGTCACCTTCAGATTGCATGGAAGGCAAGCCCAGTACCCATCAAGTTATATGTGAATGATAGAGTGTTTTAACGGGTCAAAATGGAAAAGGATTCAAATGGTAATGTTGTAACTCAGACAACAGGGCTAGCATGCACCAACAATTAAGGTCTTGGATAAATTCTATCAGTAGTTGGGAGTAATTATGAATAGAGGGAAGACTTGAGTGAGAGGAGTGTAGGGACTATTGCAAACATCAGGTCTACAAAATTCTAAGGAATAAAGTTTCTAATCACAAGATCTTCTTGACATCAGAAAATAAGAAAGATAAATAAACATCATGATAATATAATGATCAAACATTCACCATCACATCACCACAATAATTCATGTGAATCCTTCAAAGCATGAGCATTTAGCAACTGAAGCAAATAGACTGGAAAGGAAGCTGATTTATATTAGCCAAAAAGTCTTAAGTCCAGTACATCACTAGATCCTAATCACTTCATCAAAATATTACAAAATAAAGGGAGCCTTGCTCAACCATCTAAGCCTACTAAATCAATTGATCTATCTATTTATAACAAAAAAGTGAGGCAATAGCTAGAGGTACGAGCTGGCTTGTTTCCCTTGAAAATCTCTAAACATTTATGTGTTCTAACAACTAGGATAACAACCTATGCTATAAAATAGGGAAATGTTGGTGACTAATCCAATCATGCTTCTAATTGTTTTGATCCTCTTTTGTTGCTTAACTCCTCTTTTTCCACGTGTCCCTTTGGAGCCCGTAGTTGTCTTCAAAATTCCAGCTACTACTTTTGTAACTTTCTCCATTATCAACTTATCCAAAAAGTTGTTGCCTAGTCCTCCTAGATTCCTAGTGTCTACTAGAAATTTCCTTGGGTAGCAACTCTGGGTAGCGCACAGTAAAACAGAATAAGGAGAGAAGGAAACACCTATAGGTAGCACCATGGTGGTGCATATATGTGCCAACATTGGTGCTCTATTGAAATATTAGGTAGCACATGTGTAAAATATTCGGTAGCACCATTAGGTAGCACCCTTATGTCACACCCTTATGTCGATTTTGTTCTTTGTGGAAAATTGTGCAGCACCTTTATGTAGCATCACTTAAGTTACGTCTTCATACAAGTTTGGGTCGCATTTCCCAAATGCAGCGCCTTTCAATATTGAATATGTACAGAGAAATGTGCGTCCTTTCATGATGACAGAACCATTTTACTTAGGTTCCTTGACCATACCATAGGTAGTGCCTTTTACCACTGGGTGAAGCTATCACTTAGAAAAAATCAAAATTCATATAGCTAAATTCCTACAAGCCTATATAGATGGCACAACTAGTATGTGCATATCAGTTAACTCTCCCAAAAAGAAACAATTCTAAAAAATGGGGCTTACCATTACCATCTATTTTGTCATTTTAACACTTAGCCTCACACTCTTTTTGGTAGAAAGAGGATCTTCAATTGGCACAACAGACTTCTTTTTCCTAGCGTTGACCGACTTCTTCTGTGTAGTTGTGCTCTCCTTAGTTGTTGTTTTATAATCCTCAATGACAGCTTCAACCAACACCTGTAAATTCCTTTGGGCTACCTCATTTCAAAAGTGTTTTAGCTCTGTATTTAACTTCCTGTTTTGAGACTAAAATCCCCTGTTCTGTCTGTAAAGATTCTTCAGTTTTTTATGGAGAGGGAGAGAATTTCTCACTGTAAACCTTGCCAAGTGAAGGGTATGATTGTAGCCAACCATGAGCTCTTCCATCTGAGTCAGACCTTGTCTTCTTCTTTAAGACGAGCTATTTCTTTCCTTGCATCTCTGAGCTGCTTGATAAGTCTTTTGTAGGTCTGACTGCCAGGAGTGATAGTTGCATGCTTAGCCTTAATAGGATTTTCCTCAGGCTCTTCTTCCTCCTGCATGGGAAGTTTTTTTTCCACCTCATCAGGTTTATCAGTGGCCTTACTTTTACCCTTCTTTCTCTGCACAGTGGTTTCTTCATTTCTTCCCACAGACTCCTTGAAGCGTTTCACTGGGGTTTCCTCCTTTCTCTCCAAAGGTATTTTAGTACCTTTACCTTTCTGTACAAGGGATTCTTGTTTTCTTTCGACATGCTTCTCAATTCCTTTCTCAGAGGTCTTATATCTCTTCTCCGAAGGTCCTTTAGCACCTTTCCCCTTCTTCTTTTGTACAAAGGTTTCTAATTTCTCCTCTACAAGTGTTTCAATATTTTTCCCCTTCTTCCTTTGAATAGGGATATCTGGTAAGGAATGGTCTCTATAATCCTCCTTAGGAGTTGATGACCCTGTGAAAGGTCTTTTACCTTTGATTTCGACTGCTGGAGGAGAAGGGGAAAACAAAAGCTTCTTCCCTCTCTTAGATATAACTTTGGTAGGAGGAGGCACCTCTTCTAACCCTGGTGGAGGAGGTGGTGAAACATCTCTGTGTGGAGAAGCACAAACTTCCTCCTCATCTCCAATGACCTTCTTGTTTACTTCTGACACTTGAACAAGGCTCTACCTTTTCTCTTCCTACTAGTCCCTGGTTTAGTAGCACTGGTAGGTGATAAATAAATTTCCCTCTGTGATTGAGGAGTGGGTGCTAGATCCAACTTAAAAAGAGAGGTAACCACAAAGTGCTCCCATGAAATATCTTTCTTGCCCAATTCCTCAGATACTAGCATTATGATTAATCCAGAGTGGAAAAGGCTAGAATCCACATCTTTAGATTTGGCCTGTATCATGTCTGACATCTTACCTATACTCCTCAACAAGTAATAAGGAATATTCATCTCAACCTTACCAGTAAAATGTAGCAACAATCTTATATGGTACTGGTATAATGTGTTGAATCTCCCTTCACAAGTAAAATATCTCTATATGATCTTTTGTAGTATGTCAAATTGTTCAATCAATTGGCTCCTTGGAATACTTTTGGAAAGGTCACTGGCTTGATATTCAGGTTTAAAAAGATCTTTTTCATAAGCTGAACTCAAAGCCATGGCTTTGAACCACCTTTCACCTATAATGGGGATCCCTGTTGTGGCTGAGATGGAGGCTTCAGTCACTTCGAACTCTAAATCCACAACCTTAGTTTTCTTACCATCAAGCTGCAATGCAAACTGTCTTACTACCTCTGGATGGCCTCTCTGCATGTTCTGACAGAAGAAGAGGCACCCTACTCTTTGAAAGGCCTCTCTTGTGATGAGTTCTATGTTAAAAAGAAGCATGTACATTGGTTCTGTCCTAACTATCTTGCCTCCTTTATGTGCCTTCTTCAATTTAGGGGTCTCCATGACTCAGACTGAGATCTTTGTAATGGTTTGGTAATGCTCAGGAGACTTTGAATGGGGTTTCAAGTATGCAAGGCTGACCCTATACAACTGATAAAAATGTTTAATTTTGAGATGAAAGTTGGCAGGGGAAGCAACGAGAGGTTAAGAAGCACCTCTCGGTAACGCAATGCATATGCAGGGGATAGACTAGTCTAAAGATTTCAACTTCAAGGGCTAAGGAAGACAAGAGAAATCAGACTCACATATGGGCCATGAGGTTTATAGGTCTGAAAAGAGAGGAGATGAGGCTATCATACAAAGATGAATTTTTACTCCTATGCAAACTCAGCAAAACAAAAACCCGATCACAAATTTCCCGTGAGGATTAATATGCAGAGGAGGTAACAGTGGATACCTATGTAGTGGAATCCTGTTGAGCTCTTCAACATAATCATAGGATAAAAATGAGGAAACTTTGGCCCTGGAATATCGCACAGTAGTAATATTTGGTTGACATGTGGTCGCCTAATCAGAGTCGGTGGATCCACGCAGCGCAACACTGTTGAGTTTTCAAAATTAGAAACTGTTATTCAGGAACATGAATGCAATATCTTTTGAAGGCTCTTTTTCTGACTTATGGAGCTGAAAACAAGGGATATGGTATTGGTCGTGGCAATCATGACTTGGGATCGTAGTATGATAAACGTGACGGGTGCTACAGAACTGCTTGATGAGTAGGCAACCTTTCCGATTCAAAATTATGATTAGATAGGTGAGCGAGGACAATGAGGCATGCTTGTGAGGTCATGAGTGAGGAGAGAGGTGTGTCACATCAGCTTGATCATGGGAGGTATCGACCTAGGGGAAAATCATTAAAGAGACCAAAAAGAAAAAACCATGAGCTAAAAGGGTTTAAGGATCAAAAATCGAATTCATGATCAAAACATGAGCCATGACTCAAAAGTTTAGTCATCCAAGGTTTCCTATCAAACATAACTTTAAAGGGATGAAAAAACTACTATTTATTTAAAAAAACATTAAAATCTAAAACTTTAAAAAAGATAAAAACAAACTAAAAGATCCAAGGCAATTTAGTGTGATAACACATGTAAACTTCCATGGTGACAAATATGAAGAAGTTGAGAGACTCTGATGTTGATCTAGTAGACTAGTCCCTATACCGAAAATGGATTGGCTCATTCATGTATTTGGTGAATACCTAGCCAGAAATTTGCTTTGTTGTGAACATGTTGAGCTAGTTCCAAGTGGAACCTATACATGAGCATTGGATAGCTGCAAAGCACATTTTGAAATATCTTCGTGGGACGCTAAATTATGGTTTGAGATATGCCTCAAATAGTGAGGTACAACTACATGGATTTACTGGTTCATATTGGGAATGGAGTGCATATGACAGAAAGAGTACTTCTGGTATATGTTTCAGTTTCATCTCTTCTATGATATCATGGGATAGTAGGAAACATAATTCTATTGCAGTCATCAATGTAGAAGCATAGTATATTGTAGCTTTTGATGCTTGTACAGAAGCAGTATAGCTCTATAAGCTAGTTTCTGGACTATTTGATTAGGTGTTGGATTCGACTGTGATACATTGTGATAATCAAATTTGTGTGAAGCTTTTATAGAACCTCGTGTTCAATGATAGGTCGAAGCACATTGATATCAAGTACTATTTTCCTTGTGATAAATCCCAGAAGGGAGAAGTGATTCTCCAATACATCTCCATCGATGAGAAGACAACTGATATTTTGACGAAACCTTTGTCCAAGATAAAGTTTGCATACTTCAAGGACAAGTTGGGACTCGTGGAGATTTCTCCCTTGGTTGAAAGGGAGGAGATGACTTCCTTGGTTGAGAGGGAGTGATGATATATGGGATCATGGATAGTTAGTGCGTTGGTGGACAGACATTATCCCTATGAAGAATGTTCCAGGTTGACATATTGTTGATTTGTATCATGCTAGTACAACTTAGATATGATGCTTCAACATCATACTAGTACAAATTAGATATGATAAAGATGTCCTAAGACACATCATGCTAGTAAAACTTAGATATGATGCATTAGTATCATGCTAGTACAACTTAGAGATGATGCATATCTCTGAGTCACATCATGCTAGTATAGCTTAGATATGATGCAGTAGAATCATGCTAGTAAAACTTAGAGATTATGACGATGACTTGTATCATGTCAGTAAAACTTAGAGATGGTGCATTGACACCATGCTAGTACACCTTAGAGATGATGCACATAATTCCAGTGCATATTAGATATGATACATTCAAATCATGCTAGTACATATTAGAGATGATGTAGACGATACTCCACATCATGCCAGTACAACTTAGATATGATGCATTTGCATCATGCTAGTATGGAATATATATGATGCAATGGAGATGATGGTTCTTTTAGCCATTTTGGGGCATTCAACATCTATTGGGATGGTCATTCTTCTAGGGTGTGTGTTTGAATTAGAAGAAAGGTCCTTGTATCACTTTGTTGAGTGAGTGACTTATGCGAGACACTCTGATTGTTTGCACTGAGTTCAGGACGTCACTTATTCAACATCATGCCCAATTACTTAGATGGAGTATGGCCTCGAGAGATGATGCAGATGATTATATGATTTGATTCTAGGATAATATTTTACTACATGGTGATATCGTGTGTAGTTATTAGTTGATTGTAGTGGAGACTACGAGTCTTTGGATAGTAGCTACGTGCTACTGTGGTGGACGTATTCCACTAGTAGTGGATGAGTGTCACTATATAGTAGTTGTGTGCTACTAGGAGTGGTTTTGTACCACTGGATAAAAGTTGTGTACTGTTGTGGATCGACATTGTTATGATCTATTGGATGTAATTGTAGTAACTGTGTACTACTACTGGATTTCCATGGAGACTACCAATAGTGTTGAAGGTGTTTCCTAGGCTGGTGTGCCAACCACTAGTGTTGGAGGTTATTACCAGCTTGATGGATAGTGATGATGATGCTCATGACATGATCTACATGATCATGATATATCCTGTGTGTCTATGATGATGTTACTTGTAGAATGGTCCGTAAGACTATGTGAGCCTTATGGATGAATGTGTTTGATACTATTACAGTTAATACCTCCCTAGCTAGGAGGGAGCATTGATATTATGGTAGATATAGGAGGTATTAAACTCCATGCGTAACCTTTGGATAGAATAGTATATTCCAGAAGCAAGAGAAACCTTAAACTCATGTGTAGAAACCCTAGAAGACAAGTCGACTCAGTAGAATGAACAATATTAAAGTATTACCCTCCAAAAGGACAATTCGACCTAGACAATTGACAAGGAGCACTATAAATAGAGGGGCATTGAGCTCATTTTCACTCAATCAACTTACTCACTCTCTCAAATGTGGCACAAGTTTGGAGCTACAACTGCAAGAATGGAAGGTGTATCCTTGGGGGTGATTATTGGTCTCTCTCTCTCTAGTGCTATCTACCCTAAGATATGCAACTTACCTTCTAGTATCTCTTGGTGGTATTATTGGTGACATTCTTGGTAGTATTCTGATATTCTTGGTGGTATTCTTGGTATGTGAAATTGCAACTACTACAACTATAGTTGTTTCATCTAAGTATTTTTCTTGTTATGTGGCTTTGATACTTTTTGTCTAGTGAGATATCCTTGGAGAAAGATGTGCTCTATTGGTTATCTATTTGGCTCTAGTGTTGTTTCTGGAATCATTCTATATAGAAAATGTTATGGTATTCGGGGGTGGATGCATGCCTATGGTTGGGTGAGAATAGTGATATTTTCTATGGTAAAACAAGAACATCAATATTTTAACAGAGGAAATCTCTCACATCGAGCCCGGGGAAGCTCCTCCCTCAGAAATAGGGGTTTCTCCAGATCTCGAGTTGTATTTGTAGCCGAAGAATCCACTGAAACCTACCAAATTCATACCCCTCCCAATATTTTCACTTAGATTGACCTTACAAGGGATGATGTTAGAGTTTTGAGGAATTTCATCTTGGAAAAAGAGGTGCTCAATTCCACTAGTTCTTGGGTCCCCGACACTGGAAATACTTGGGATCAAGTCTCCTAGTATCTAAATACTATTAATATTTAATGGCACCTAAAATTATTATTGGGTTGTTTTAGCACATATTATTGATAAACAGTATGTTTTTAGCCCTATGGTGGAAAAATGCATGAAAGGGTCATAATGGGACCCACTTTTGGCTGTTATCCTAAGTTTTTGGGCGATCTAATGGCTTGGCGCATCAATCATCTCATCGGCTTCCCATCATCAGCATCCACATCCACCTGTTATCTTCCCATTCAACGTCCAACAAGGATCCCAGTGGCATAGTTCAACAGATTCTAAAATTTGTGGGCGGTTAAGCTTGACAATGGCATTAAATCTATCGGGTGCACCCAGATCTCAGATCGGGACTAGATCTACGAAAAAAATTCATTGTGGGAACGAAACATGCTCGGGCGATAATTTTATTGCGTGGTCCCATGATTGAAACCATGTTTTGGAAAAAGGACTACATGGAAAAAGGTGGTGGATTTCCTACTCAAAAGCGGTGTGAACCCAAGCCACCTTTGAGCAGCCCCGCAATCACGTGTTTATATGGTGTTCGATCTGAGAGCACCACGTGGTCTCCCCTGGGCATTTAATCTTGTTGATTTCTCAATGCAGACAATTAATGAAGGTGAGGACGCTTGTTGAAACCTCATCTCACCACTTAAATGGAAATCCATAAGAACTATCAGCAAGTCGACTCTTCTGCAGGTCCCTGCTGAAACACGAGTGTGTCTGACAGAAACTCGCGTCTCACAGAAGGATTAATGCACAGTATTCCAGAGAACATGCAGACACAAATCCTTGAAAGAAAAGACTCAAACACGCCTCTGCTGTTAGTGGCAAATTGTTCTGAGTATATAAGAGTCATTTAGATATTTTTTTATGGTCGATGATTGAGCTAATCTCCCATATTGTAAAGTTTTAATGAAGCTCTGGTTCTCTAGTTATGTAACTTGATTTGAGACTTCTTGTTTAATGAAAGTCATCTTCTATTTCCATCTTATTTGCCTCTGATACGGAAGTGTCCATGATTGAAGGATTCACATGGATTTTTATAGTTGTGTTGCGATGTATGTTTGATCACAATACTATTTTAATGCTCTTCAGTTTCCTGAAACTTCGAATCGAAGAGGATCTTGTTTTCTGAATTGTTCTTCCTTAGGCTGCTCAAAGAACGGATGTCCATAACAAACATCTACCTTCTCCTCACCAGTGCTTCCTCCTACTAACTTTACTACAACTTACTGACTGAATTTGGATCAAGACATCAACTGCTTGTGCATGCTGGTCCAACATTGTTGAGTTAAAATGATATTTTCTTGAGTCTGCACCCATTTGACCTCTTTAAATTATTCATTGTGACATACAAACTGATGGGTACTGGGCTTACCTCCAATGCAATATAGAGGTGATTTCTAGTGCTAACATTTATGGCGTTGTTGCTCGGGAGAAAATTGAAGACTTTTCCCTGGGTAGAATGGCAACGAGCTTTTGATTCTGAAGGTGCATCAGATATCAGAACCATTGAAGATTGCATTTGCACCTTGTAACTCTACTGTGGATAATCCACTGTCTAGACTCCATTGTTTCAGTGTGATTGCCTCTGGCTACACATGGAGCCCCCTGGGACACAACGATCATATCTGGTCTTTGATGGTGAACAAAGACCAGACACACCCATTCTGCATATCATTCACCTAGAGACTTCGTGATTAAAGGATCGATTGGTGACCCTACTAGTTCGAAATGGAAAGAATATTGGCTTAGAGGTATGCTCCTTTTAATTTCTCCTTTGTTTCTAGTTTTCCAATTGGTGTTCCTACCATGGACGAATGGGGTGATTATTTGCCCATATTTAGAGAGCGTAAAGAGGACAACCTGCAAAGCATCTCTATGAGTTTCATGAACTCATGCATCAATGGGAGATACATCATGAGGATGTATTATTAAATGTGTTCATGTTCTCATTAGCAGGAGATGCTCGTGAATGGTATCACTCCTTACCCCCTACTAGCATCTCCTCCCTGGGAGAATTTCATGCAGCTTTCAATAGGCACTATCAAAAATTTTATTATTCTAAGTTAATTTTCATAATTGTTGTGAAGAATATAAATACTGTGTTCAAGGTATGACTGTTTCAAATGAAAGCTGTGAGGATGTGGGGTATACCTCGGAGGAGTTGATAAATTTGGTAAAATCACTTTCTACAAGAATGGAAAAATTGGAGGAAGATCGTGCTTGTTTCTCTTATGAAGGAGATGTAGAGGATATTCCAGTCCTTGAAACAGATGCTTTTGGTAACCCTTCTTATGATGAAGAAGTGATTTCAAATACTAACCAAGAGCAACCAACTTTTGATGAATATCCTGATGAAGATGATGAAGAGTAGATCTTTCCCATGGTTCCTGTGTATGATGATTATGACACTAATCCGTGGGAGAGCCATGAAGAAGAAGAGGAAGAGCCAGAGGGACAATTTATCTCCTTTCCAGAGCCTATTAGTGAGAAACCATCACCCGGGACCAATCAACCTACATCAACTGCTCACCCACCTATGCTTACCAGAGATATTCAACCCTGTGTGAGCAGATGTGGAGTAGATCAGGTTGTCTGTTACCAATTTTCTAGAGTTTTCCACTCAATCTATGAGTTTGTTAGCAAGTACATGGAGTGGTATTTCCTTCATATCTTCGAGACAGCCAACTTTATATCAACTTCAGCCTTTGGAGAGAAGTTGAAGGATGTAATTGTTCTACTGTCATGGTTGCATTATCTGTTATTGATCACTGATAGAGTAAAAGAGCTTCCAGTCAGGAAGTTACTTGAATGGCTATGGTGGAAATTTGCTTTCACCTAGCACCATGTAAAAATCAATTAGTATAAGAATGTACATAAATAAGCTCCTTTGGATTCCATGTATTTTCTTTCATTTAGAATAGTGTGTTTGTCGGCTTGTAGTCCTCAGCAGAACGTTTTTGATCTCGACTCCACAGCCAATTATTAAAGGCACTGAAGCTGCAAAAGGAGTTCTTAGAGCCTCGCAAGGAGGTCTCTATCCCCCATGGAGCCAAATGTTAGCACATATTATTGATAAATGGTGTGTTGTTAGCCATGTGGTTGAAAAATGCATGAAAGGGTCATAATGCGACCCACTTTTGGCTCTTATCCTAAGTTTTTGGGCGATCTGATGGCTTGGCACATCAATCATCCCGTCGTCTTCCCATCGTCAGCGTCCATGTCCACCTGCTATATTCCCGGTCAACATCCAGGGGGGATCCCAATGACACAGTTCGACAGATTCTAAAATTGGCGGGCGATTAATCTTGGTAGTGGCACTAAATCTAGTGAGTGCGCCCAGATCTCAGATCGGGACTAGATCTACGA
Organism: Picea engelmannii; assembly: GCA_009831015.1. Lineage (NCBI taxonomy): Eukaryota > Viridiplantae > Streptophyta > Pinopsida > Pinales > Pinaceae > Picea > Picea engelmannii. The sequence continues at coordinate 46,671 of ML799062.1, read as the reverse complement.
CCACAGTTCATTCTGGGGACACAACATGCTTGGGCGATAATTTTCTTAAGTGGTCTCGCAATTGAAACCGTGGTTTGGAAAAAGGATTACATGGAAAAAGGTGGTGGATTGCGGGCTCAAAATCATTGTGAACCCAAACCACCTTTGAGCGACCCCACAATCATGTGTTTATATGGTGTCCTATCTAAGACCACCATGTGGTCGCCCCCTGGGAATTTAATCTCATTGATTTATCAATGAAAATAGTTAATGAAGGTGAGGAAGGTTGGTGAAACCTCGTCTCACCACTTAAGTGGAAAGCCAGAAGGACTGTTAGTAAGACGACTCTTCTGCAAGTCCCTACTAAAACACGATTGCATCCAACAAAAACTCACGTCTGACAGAATCTCGCGTCTGACAGAATAATGCATGTGCAGTCTGCCAAAGAACATGCAGACATAAAGCCTTGAAAGAAAAGACATGAACACGCCTCTGATATTAGTGGAAAATTGTTCTGAGTATATAGGAGTCATTTTGATATTTTGTTATGGTTGATGGTTGAGCTAAGCTCCCGTATTGTAAAGTTTTAATGAAGCTCTGGTTCTCTGGTTATGTAACTTGATTTCAGACTTCTTGTTTAATGAAAGTCAGCTTCTATTTCCATATTATTTTCCTCTGATAAAGAAGTGTCCATGATTGAAGGATTGACATGGATTGTTATAGATTTTATGCGATGTATCTTTGATCACAGTTTTGTTTTAACGCTCTTCAGTTTCCTGAAACTTTGAATCCATGAGGATCTTTTTTTTTGAGTTTTTCTTCCTTAGGCTATTGGAAGACCAAATGTCCATAACAAACCTCTACCTTCTCCTCACCAATTATTCCTCCTACTCACTTTACTACAACTTACTAACTGAAGTTGGATCAACACCTCAACTGCTTGTGCATGCTGGTCCAACATTGTTGATTTAAAACGATATTTTCTTGAGTCTGTGCCCATTTGACCTCTTTAAATTATTCATTGTGACATACAAACTGATGGGTACTGGGATTACCTCCAATGAAATCTAGAGGTGACTTATAGTGCTAACAAGTTGTGTCCTTTTTTATCACCATGAGGACAAACAAGATGTAATATTGCAACTAGATGACATCCAGGTACAACTCAATCTTCTAGATCAAAAAATGGGACCTCACAAAAGAGGACCTACCCCAACCCGAGGTGCCTGTGGATAAGGGTCAGTCCTCTACTTAGTTCTTGTTGGCCCTTGACCAAGTTTTGGGAGAATCTTGGTCATATTGACCTATTTTGGGACTTCTACATCCTGTCGAAGGAGGAGCGCAAGATGAAGCGGAGATCAAGGGATCTTAACCCAATTTTGGGTACCTTTTGGGTTTTTTGGATTATGTAATGGGATGGGGATGTTGGCCCATGGGTTTACCCATGCTTAGGCCTATTTTGTAATGTATAAATAGAAGGCTAGGAAATGTAAGAAGTAGTTGAATAGGGATCTATGTGATGTATGCTAAGTGAAAGTAGGGTTCTGTAAGTACTTTGTGCATGACTGTGAGAGACTTACAGAGCTAAGTTCAAGTGGTTGTAACAGATGGTGGAAGGCTTTGTGCTATAACGAAAGGAAGAAGGATCTAGTGAGCTGCGCAGATCTCCTATCCTATGCGAAGTAGGGTTTTGATGGCTCTGTGCTTGTAACCGATTGACTAAAGATAATAAAGAAGAAAATTTGGTGGACATAGCCTCGAGGTGGGGGAGAACCACGTAAACAATGTGTTGTCTTGATTTGTGCTTGTCTTAATATGTTTATGACTTATTTTGCTAAGTGCTTTGAGATGATTAGATAGATATGCTTATGCTAGTGCCAATGTTGTATAAGAATGTTAGATTTGATCTATATGAATGTGTTGAGTGCTTGATATGCTAGATATGACCTATCTATTTACGCTATGTGCTTAAGCATGTTATATCAGTGTGAATGCTGTGAAGCCCTGTTTTATCATCGAAGTGATTATTAATTGTATATTGAGGAACTGTCGGTGCTAAGTGATTTATTATGTAATACAATCACAAATATGTTTCCTAGCTAAGGTTACAGACACCTGAGTCTTGCAACCACCCCTGCCTCTACCTCGAGTGAGACTTCATATCCTTCACAGGTGTTACTGAAAGGGCCGGTAGTTAGGGCTTTGTTGGTCTGCTATTGTAACATTGAACCCTGGGTCTGCCCCTGTGACAACAAATGGTTCTGTTGCCAGGACTGAAACTGTGATTGTTGGGAACTAAGGATGAATAATCTTGTGTAAAGATTCGACCTAAAACTGAGAAAGCTCCGAGCGTAGATATGTTGGTGTGGTGCACAGTATTATACTTAGTTTGGAAAGCTCTGTGATAAGGAAAATAAGTTCGATCTGAAGAAAAGATGTAAGATCTAGAAGCTTTGTGCCCTAAGAAAGGTAAAAGTGGGAATCCTTGATTAAAAAGAGGTAAGACCTGTAAACTTTGTACTCTAATAAAGGTAAGAATAGATAAAAGTTTTAGATCTGGAAGATTTGTGCTCTATAGAAGTAAGATAAGTGGAAATTTTTGTTTCTAGACTATGTATCTAGGTATGTTTAATAGAGTCTGTCCTAGTTTGAAAAGTAGGGTATTAATAGATGAAAGAAGATTTGATATGAGTACATCTGATAAGAATAGTGAAATATATGTTATACCTATGCATAGAAAGAATGTTTGGACAAACAAATGGATGCAGGATCCTAGAAAGAATTTATTGCAGGTTAGCTCCTATGATCCTAGCGTGCAATATAGGAGAAGCTAGGGATTATTTAAAAGAAAAAAAGGATTAACCCTCTGTTATAGCTGCAGAAAACCAGGACATCTTGCTAAGGCATGCATTGAGAGAAGACCTGGTTGTCTTTGTTGCAAAGCTATGAACCATGAAGTGTTGGATTGCCCCAGAATGATTTCTAAGCTTGAAAGTATGAACATAAGACAAGAAAACCCTAAGGCAGATCCAGAAACCAAGGCTATAGCAGAACCCTAGAAAGAATCAAAGAAGGTATTGCTACAGATGAAAGAAACCTTAGATGACCACCGACATGTTATATTATCAGAGATCTTTAAAGAAAAGGAATGCCTTGAAGAAAGAATAGGAGACCTCGACATTGACTGTTTTATAGATGAGGAAACACAGGTGAATATCATGATGGAGAGAACTTGGGAAGCTATAGGAAGGCCTGCTATGACTCTTTCATTAGGAGGAATAGGGTTATTCAGAGGAAAACTGGTAAACCTGTGTGGGAGGCTCTCTCAGATACCTATGAATGCAAATGGAACTTCGATAGAAGAAGATTTTGAGATTATTCAATTTATTATGGATAGCGCCCCATTTACCATGTTACTAGGGAAACCTTGGATTGAAAGATATCAATCCAAATGAAAAGAAGAAGAAGACTTTTTGGAGCAGAAGAGACAAGAGTTAAAATATTTCATGACTAGAAGGATTGCATACTTGATTGAAGAACAAGAGAATAGGTCGAAGTAATTTAACACTAGAAACCCAGATGTCAGAGCTTCAAGAACATTAGAAAACTTATAGGATACTGAAGTACCTATATCGGATAAACAAGAGGTGTTACCCCTGAGTCCTAGGAGAGAATCTCAACAGCGCGCAGTTACTATGTCCAAAGACGATAAGAATTAGAATAGAAAAAGGACTACCAAGACGAAGCTCACTGGGAGGAAGGCTAGGAAGCTAAGTAAGAAGAGGGATAAGTTTGAAAAGTTACAGAAGGTTCCAAGGGGAACTTCGCAGATAGAAAATTTGCAGAATTGGAGCTTCGCTAGGATATCAGAATAGCGACACATGGCACTTTTCCATGGAAAGGCAATATAGCCGTTGGGACCGATATATCCATTTGACTTCCACTCCGAACAGGTCGGAAAACAGTTATAGCTCAACATCAGACCGTTGAACCGTGCCATAATGGACAGAACAAGAGTTAATGAGGCTTCATACCCATTATAAGAGAACCGTTGTTGAGTTGCCTATTTATCCCATCACGCCATGCATGGAAAACACTTTTACTAACCAGGAATTTTAGCCCGCAAACCAAGTGAATTGTATACAGTGATCATTTCCCTCTTGCAATTTATTTTAGTGCAGTATCTGAGTTAATATTGAACCTGATATTATTAATCCCGAGCACGTATGTTCGATGAGCTCAACGCAGCTCAAGAATCAGTAACAAAAGTATTCCTCGACTTGATGACTAAAAGAGTCTTGTTGGAGGGAGGATTGTCTATCGTTCTACAAGAATCATCGACGAGAGGACTGTTGGCCTCTCTGTCCACTGCTCGAGCTGGACTATCACGGCCCGCAGACGAAACATGAACTAAACACAAAGATGATCTCGTGAATGATAAGTTGATTATGAGCATATTTCCCACCTACCTACCACCTCCGAGCAGCGCAATAAATCAAGACAGTGTGCCCAGAGATTTTGAGTACGAATTGGTCACTGCGTACCTCTCGAAGGGGATAAGCGCAGTTTGCGCATATCAAGAAAAGATAATAGCGTTGAAGTTTAGTGACCTCAAACTTGGTGACAAGAAGGTCTACAACATGCTCTCCCCACATAAGTACTTGACCAGAACAAAAGGAAAGAATTCAAAGATCGTCCCTCAGTTATGGACCCATAACCTCGCGTAGTCAACATTTCTCAACGTCATGAAGATTCCTCACTTCAGAAGGCACCAAGAGGTGAATGGATGCATCAAGTTGCTACTGTCCTGTTACCATGGAAGATAATTTTGGTTAAAACATTGTATCACAGTGGATCCGACATTGATCAATCAGATCATAGGGCTGAGTATGCAAGGCTCTGACCCACAGGATTTTTATCTTGGAAAAACTGTGGATCACGATTTAGCTCAAAGGATAAAAGACACCTACGGTGATGTTGAAAAAGGAACGTGAGGCTACAAGGTAGATTCTATCCAAAGTGACGTAGTGTGCCTAGCATGTCAATTGATAGAGGGAAAGTTGGTCCGCAAGAACCGACCCACCCAAGTTACTGACTTTGTAGTTGACCTCGTAGTGAAGTGCGCGGAGGGCCTAAAAATGAATTGGCTGAAGTACCTCGTGAACCAGTTGGAACTGGATTGAAGGGAAGAACAAGATCAAGGATATGAGTTCCACTTCAGTTGGATTCTAATCCTGATTGGTTTCATCGCATGGGATATGTCGGAAGGTGAGACCTTCCTGCACATCGAGCCCTTTGAATCTCTGGCCGCGAAGTTCAGTACATTGTGGTATTCCAGTGACATGAACAAGAAATGGTAGTCAAATGTTGTATTCCACACATATTACAATTAGTTGAAGTTATCTATCCAGTCCGAGCCTCGCATCATGCCAAATACTCTTCATAGGTTTTGGCCTTTAATGAAATTCAGCACGGACTGCCATTTCATTTATATTACAACATGCGCTGATGAGCATAAGCAACAACTTCAATCTTACTACAAGCTGACAGAGGAGGATTTAGAAGAAATCACCAAGGAATGGTCGGGGGACCTCCTCATTCCAGCTGACCCTACAGAGATGTTCGATTTAGACAGTCCAAAAACTACGTCGGATACACCTGGACCTAGCAAGATAAAGAAGACCGAAGAGGTCCATGATTTAGACAACGCATCTGTGAAGACCGCTTCCATCTCAACAGAGCAAGGAGGAGATGGCAGAGAGATAGATTGTGCAGAAGTTGAACAAAAGAAAGGCAAGGTTACATCGCCTAGAGATGAGGAGGACCCTCGAAGAAAAGGAAGGTTTCCCCTCCGAAACCTTCTTCTGGGAAGAAATCGAAAGCATCTATGACCAAAATGCAGACCATCCTCACCTCTGACAACTTTGATTTCATCATAGCAACACTGAATGATGCTTCAGTGGAGATAGAAGAGAAGCAGGAAGCTAAGAAAGAGGAGGTGTTCCATGGGATTAAGGACGATCTCCAAGGAGTGCAGCAGGCACTATAATCTAACCGCACAGTCTCCACTGCGCCTCTTCCATTGGAAACACTAGAACTAGAAGATGAGCCAACTCAACTTCACTGCATCGTTGATACAGTCGAAGCTCGCCTTTGACGAGCTCAGGAAGAAACAATGCAAGCTACCTAGGCTTTGGCACAACTACAAGAAGACCTTGTAGAACAACGCAGTACTACAGAATAGGAAAAGCTTTCTCTGCAAGCGAAGTGGGATGAAGAAAAAACACAACTGCAACAAAGAAAGGAATGGTTGCTCGCAGACCAACTCGAAGTAAAGGAAATGGTTCACAGAGAACTTCGCTCTGTGACAGGCGTAGAAGTAAAGACCGAAGAGTGAGTTCCACAACATGTGGCACAACTTGAAGAAGTAATCTAGCAACTCCAACATTGCATAGAAGAATTGGACCTTTGCACTGTTCCCAAGACCCCTCAAGATGTAAGAGACCAAAGGGAAGCAACTGCCCGCAGTGCAGCTGACAGACTAAAATCTTTTGCCTTGGAGTGCAAGCAGCTGAGTAACCGAAGTGCCCAAACATATGAGAACCTCATCGAGAATCTAGAGTTACAGGCATTAGATTCGCAACTCAAGGAAGCAAAGTAGCACACAGACACACTACAGTTGTAGCTGAAGGCCTTGTTGGCTATGGAAAGAATGAAGTGGTCTCAGGAGCAACGCACTACCGAACAACAGATCCATACGATTCAAAGCAAGGTGATGGAAGTTACTCAACGACTTCAAGCAGTGCAAGATAAGGTGTGTTAATTATTCACAGAGGTTGAAAGCCGAGGAGCAGAGCTAGAACAGGTTGTCATCGCAACAAAACAATGCCTAGACGGGCCCTTGAACGAAGTAGTGATCCAGGAGTTCACCGAGCAAGAGGTTGTTGCACAACAACAGGTCGAAGAAGCTCGAGCCAAGATCAAGGCCTTTGAAGCAGAACTAATTAGACTAGAGTGACTCGGGATGAGTCACAGGTGAGTGTTGGGGGCCTGTTGGCCCTTGACCAAGTTTTGGGATATTCTTGGTCATATTGACCTATTTTGGGACTTTGACAGTCTATTGAAGGAGGAGCGCAAGACGAAGCAGAGATCAAGGGATCTCGGCCCACTTTTGGGTATTTTTTGGGTTTTTGGGATTATGTAACGGGATGGGGATGTCGTCTCATGGAATTACCCATGCTTAGGCCTATTTTGTAATGTATAAATAGAAGGCTAGGCAATGTAAGAAGTAGTTGAATAGGCATCTATGTGATGTATGATAAGTGAAAGTAGGGTTCTGTAAGTACTTTGTGCATGACTATGAGAGACTTGCAGAGCTAAGTGCAAGTGGCTGTTACAGATGGTGGAAGGCTTTGTGCTGTAACACAAGGAAGAAGGATCTAGAGAGCTATGCAGATCTTTTGTCCTATGCGAAGTAGGGTTTTGATGGCTCTATGCTTGTAACCGATTGACTGAAGATAATAAAGAAGAAGAGTTGGTGGAAATAGCCCCATGGTGGGGGTGAACCACGTAAACACTGTGTTGTCTTGCTTTGTGCTTGTCTTAATATGTTTATGCCTTCTTTTGCTAACTTCTTTGAGATGATTAGATAGATCTGCTTATGCTAGTGCTAATGTTGTATAAGACTGTTAGATATGATCTATATGAATGTGTTGAGTGCTTGATCTTTTAGATCTGACCTATCTATTGATGCTAAGTTCTTAAGTACGTTATATCAGTGTGAATACTGCGAAGCCCTGTTTTATCAACGAAGTGATTATTAATTGTATATTGAGGAACTGGCGATGCTAAGTGATTTATTAAGTAATACAATCACATATATGTGTCCCACCTATGGTTGCAGACACCTGAGTCTTGCAACCACCCCTGCCTCTACCTCAGGTGAGACTTCATCTGCTTTGCCGGTGTCGTCGAAAGGGCCAGTAGTTAGGGCTTTGCTGGTGCGATGTTGTAGTGTTGAACCCTGGGTCTGCCCCTGTGCCAACAGTTGTATCTCAACCCCACCTCATTGTTGTCAACTTAGAAACAAACGACAACTAGTCTTTTGTATAGCAGATAGTATTAGGCTCCACTTTTTTCATGATTTTAGTTTTCACAGACAAATATTTCATAAAATTTAGGACAAGATGATGCATTGTTGTTGGTCTAGTTTCCCCATTAAGAGGCCAACAACAAGATTTGTGTATATCTCTCTTATGGTAATATAAATACTTACCAAAAAAATAAAAAACTTTATGTGGAATGCACCCCCACTAGGGAACACATATTTAGTTAATAGCTCTGTAGAGGAACCATACTCAATGATTGCTTCATCCTCTTTCTCTTGTTCTTCTTCTACCTCATCTTGTTTGGGTTTGGTTCCTTCACTTGAAAAATTGCACCAAGGCCATTTGACGTCTTATCCCTTATATTAGGAGCTAAAACCTTTGTTTTCTCTTGTTCATGTGGGAATAGCCTAGATTTCTCTCTTAGCTATTATTTTGAGGAACTTCATCAACTATTCCCTCTATCTCTTCCTCTTAAGTTTCCTGAACTTCAAATGTGTTATTGGAAAGATTAGATAGAAGCGACTAAGGTCGGTTGGGAGGTTAAGTCCTCTTGGCATGATAAGTCCCCTTGAGATGTTGTTTCTTGTGGCTTGTTGCTAGGCTAAGTAATCTTCGCATGATAAGTCCCCTTGGGACGTTGTTTCTTGTGGCTTGTTGGTAGGCCTTGACTAGTGTTATTATGTGGAAAGATTTTTTAAAACTTACTTGAATGAATATTGATTAATGTTATTATGTGGAGATGGAGTCTACATAGATTATGGATGAGTTCCTTGAGCTCTTGGATAATATTTAGAGAAATTCCCATACTCATGGAAATATTTTCATTTGAAAGGATCTTCCCCATAATCAAGGGTTTAAAGATAATTCCAACGCTGCAAATTTAGTTGAATCAAATGAGGCAATGATTTTTCCAAACCCATTTCCAAATAAATCAGGGGCCAAGTGAAAATGCTACTCTTGGGTGGGCCTGCCATGGGTAGTAAAATGACCCAACTTGTCTCCAATAACCTTAAGAGAATATTCACCCTAGAAAATAATGGGGAGGTGCAGCAGCATAACCTATATATGAGAAAACTAAATTTCCATGTCTTTATTAATTTCAATAGTACAATGGGAAACAAACCCAATCCCATGACCTATGGACCGGATATGAAGATTAAATCACTATCTTCTTTGCTTCCATCAAGAAACACATAGAAACCTTTTCCACAATAACTCTCAAATAAAAAAAGAAATTGGAACAACCCACTTCTTAAGGATTCATTTCTCTAGTGATCTAAGATTGAGCAGATCACTGGAGGCTTGTAAACTTACCTACTAATCCCTCTGTGTAATCCTCTCTGTAGAGTTCTATTTTTGGCAGTGACCCAAATTGGGGATAGATTTAGATATTTTAGTAAATATGTTCTTTTTTGAACATTTCTTAGGGGACCTGAACATTTCTTAGAGGACCTGACAAAAGAAGTAAAGGTTTCCTCCTGTAAAATAGAAGGACCACCCGTGGTTCAACGGAACCCACCTACGAAAAGATCAATGAAAACCAATGCGTCAGCAAAAAGGAAGAAGGGCAAAGGAGAAAACCAGATACACAAGTAAGTAGTAAGTTTGCTAATTAGGAAGCTAATCTGGACAACTCTAAATAAGGCAACGATGGAACACGACCTCATTTATTTTTTCCTTAAAAATATATATATATATATATTAGTTTCAATTACTTTGGCAACGAAAATTATTTTAGTTTCAATTACTTTGGCAACGGTCAGAATAATGAACCTAAATCTGGCGTTTTTTTTGGTGTAAGTTTTTAGATAGAGAGAGCTACCCGACTTCAACTACAGTGAAAAGATGATAGCTCGGTTTTATTTTGAGACAAATCCCTAAATCACAAAAGGAACGATTGATATTTCCTCATGATGACGACTTAATTGAAGCCGATGTGGTCCCATATTCCTGACATTTCTGATTTAATATACTTTTAAGCGTGTGATATCCATTCCATTTTACAGGTTCAATCCAAATAATTTAAATCACATTTGAAATGTTTTTGAACTTACAGAAATTGGTTGGAAACCCACCGGTTGCCAACAACAAGACCTGAATAAGTTCAAAAAACATGCTGGGAGGGAAGGGAGAGGACAGTTTCACTAAACTATTGGGCGATATTATTATAGTTAACGTTCCCTAATTTTTCAAGCCAGTATGTTGAGGAAGAAAAACACCAATGGATAGAATTGCAAGCTGACAAAACTTTATATTTTTATATCTCTTTCATCAATTTCCGGTGGAGTGTTTTTGGGAGTGTTTAATATAAAAAAAATATGGACAATTTTTTAAATTTTAATTATTTATAGTGTAACTAAGTCATAAGGAAAAATGATTCTCTAAATATACATCAGTATATATCAACTTGTGTGCTAACTATGCATCAATATATCAACCCGTTATGAACCTTATTTATAATAATTGTTGGAAACGGTGACAACAAAACTCATCCGTGAATAGGATTCTAGATCCTATAAATCAGGATTGGTTGTAACCAATGCACCTAAGTTAAACTATGGATGAGATTACATTTAATAGTCAGTTTCTAATATACATTGCTATAAATTTGTATGCCCGTAGAGGCTGTCTGAGAGGTGAGTGAGACCCGACTGTAATCTCCATTAGCTGAATAATAAGATAATCGATACCTACGCTTGGTGGACGTGGCCCAACATTTGGGTGAACCACGTAAACTGCTGTGTCTTTTTTGTTTGCATATGTATTGATTGTCTTATGGTAATTGTTGTTTCCGCACTGGCAATTACAACAAGTGGTATCAGAGCTCAGGAGCTGAGGAGCTGAGGAGGATGCAGCCGGGAAAAAGTCGTTGTTGAATTCGTTTTTTGGTACAGCGCTTGACAAAGACTTGCACAGGGGCGCCAGCGCTGGACAGCAGGCTACGGGCGCGCCAGCGCTGGAGACCAAGTTAAGGGGGCGCGCTGTTAAAAGAAATTCGAGGTTTTTTGAGAGGGAACGTCGGAAGGGAGCGAGCGCTCACCTTCTCGACCAAAGGGAGCGCTATCCCACTCGTTGACTTCTGCACGTTTTGCTTCAGCGCTTCCCTTATATCCTCCATGGAGCGCTAAAACAGTTAAGGAGCGCTCCCCTTTATAAAACATTCGTATGAAGTGTTTTTCAAAAATTCAAGGTACGGAGTGTATGAAGTAGATTATAAAAGGGATTTTATAATTATACCTTTTTTAAAAGGTATTAAAGTGTTTTGTAAAGTATTCAAGGTTTTTTTTATTATATTTGAAATCTAAATATAATATGGAGGATGTTAATGGTGGAGGAATAAGGTGAAGTAAACCTTTTTCATTAATTTTTTTTTTAAAAGGTGAATGTAATTTCTTTTGAAAATTACACTAGATTATTTCTTCACATTTTTTAAAAGGGGTCTTGGATATTACAGAGTGGTGTTTGTTTCTTTTTATGTTTCCTCTAATGAAAAAAATGCAGAGTGCTAAGTTCGAAATTGAAAAATTTAATGGCAAGAACAATTTCGAAATCTGGAAAGTTAAGATGCACGATCTGCTCGTGCAACAAGGCGTGGTGAAGGCGCTTTTGGGAAAAGCAAAGCAGCCCGCGTCCATAACAGACGAAGACTGGGATGAGATGGATGCGAGAGCACTGAGTGCCATACGCCTGTGTTTGGCCGACGATGTACTGTTCAACATTGTTACAGAGAAGACATCAGCTGGTTTGTGGTCAAAGCTGAAAAGCTTGTACATGACGAAATCCTTGACAAACAGGATCTTTCTGAAAAGACAATTGTATAGCTTGCGCATGAAGGAAGGTACGAAAATTGCTGATCATCTAAATACTTTCAATACTCTTCTAGTTCAGTTGAATAGTATGGGAGTGAAATTTGAATCCGAAGATAAGGCAATTACATTACTGTGTTCTTTGCCCGCGTCATGGGATCATTTCGTTACCTCTATTAGCTTCAATTCAACAGAAACTATTGAGTTTGATGATACTGTTGGAGCTTTACTATATGAGGAAACAAGGAAGAAATCAAATCTAGAAACCTCTACATCTGAGGCATTGGTGGTCAGAGGCAGACCAAAAGAAAGAGGACAGGGTTAGAGGGATTTCTCTCGATCAAAGTCGAAAGGCAGAAAGAGCAAGCTCAAGTGTTGGTTTTGTGGAAAATCCGGACACCTGAAGAAGGACTGTTGGAAGTGACACCAAACCTCCAAAGAAGACCCTCAAAAGGAGACGAAGGAAGCAAATGCAACCGAAACAGGTTCAGCAACAGGTTTAGGTATAGTTGATGAAGTTTTATCAATTAATACTGGTTCACGTCATGATCAACATTGGCTATTAGATTCTGGTGCTTCAAACCACATGTGCCTTCATAGACATTGGTTTATTACTTACCAGTCTATA
>ML799061.1:323879-336840 GCA_009831015.1 Picea engelmannii | reverse complement strand
GAGCTTGAGGAAGAGGCCATTTCTGCAGAGCTAGGGCATGCATTCCAAGGCAGGAAACTAGCATGGAAATCGAGGCAGGAGGTACAACATATACAGCAGGCTGTACAGTACTGATTTTGGGGTCCGTACAACCTTTTGTTGGCACAGAAATCTAGGAACAGGAGCAGCATTAAATTTTGTCCATACAGTACGGATTTCAGTCCATACGACTGAGTTTTTGGCACAGTTTTCGAGGAGGTACAGTCAGCTGTACACAGGCCGTACCATACATATTTTAACAGTCCGTACAGTCACTTTGCTGCACAGAAATCGAGGAGATTTGCTGTGTGTGTTTTCTGGAAGCTTGGCACGGTTTTCAAGGAGGCCGTACAACCATTAAATACCCAGAAATTTGCTGCTGCTGTTGGCACAAATTTCTAGGCATCCATACAGCCAGTTGGAGCCACAAATATCGAGGAGTAGACCTGTACTTTGTTGCAGAAAATTCTGGAATGAATTTTGAGGAGTTTGGCTCAGAACTTGTGTGAAGACTTGGCATGGTTTTCGAGATAAGTTTGTCATTAAATTTCTGAAGACGAATTTGCTGTAACAAAATTTCTCTGAAACTCACAAATAATAAAAACTCCCTCTCTCACTGGTTTTCCCCTTGTGGGTGTTTCCAGGGTTGCTGTTAGACCAAAAATCTGTGTTATTTTCTGAGATTAATGTGCTGCTGATATATTTTATTTCTGCATTAAAACGATGTTCAGAATCCTCATAAATTTATTTTATGCTGAGTTTAATTGGCTGTCATAAATCGCTGTTTGGGCATTAAACATTGGCTGAAAAATCAGCGAGACTGAAACTGGGTTGGGGTCTGAAATTTTACAGAAAAAGACCATCCAAGAGAGAGAGTATGCACTAGAATGCAAGATGTCTTGGATGCTTCCACTTGGGCAAGAGATATACTATGAAACAACAACGCAATAAGAGTTAGAAACAAGTTCTAAAGATATATTACCATTAACAAAGCAAGAACTTGTAAAGTGGATGGTGAAACCCCTTTAGGGTTTCCAATATTAGCACTAAAATTTGCCAATAAGATCTCTACATAGAATATAAGTAATTAAAAACCTTTTAGAGCAAGGTTGTTGGGAGTGGGGAGCGCAATTTTCGAAAAATTACGGTAGTGGGAGCTTTTTTTTTATATAATACATATTTTAATATTTTTTGATGCATATATATAAAAAGCATGCAGAATGTCGAATCAATTGCAAAAAACATGAAAACATAGATTTAAGATCATTTAACTATTAGATTAGTGATGATCATTAAAGCATCAACCATTTAGTACACATATAACATCAATCATAAAAAATTGTCATCAACAGATTGTAATAGACAACATCAACCACAAAATGAAATAGATTCTAGAGCATCATATTTATTACCAAATAGTTGTAAGATTCCATAAATAGTTCAAATTTTAAACTTCAAACTTCAAAGGTAAATTGTCATATAATGTTCATAACTTCATTGTTTACAACATAAGTCATAATAAAGACAAAGTACTAGAGACTACTTCTAGATAGGAAAAAGAGAAAGAGATCTAGTATACAATAGGAAGTACCAAGTATTATGCTCCAAGTTTTGCTCTTGCCACGAGAAACTTCTAGTTTCTTTTCCGTGATCTTTGAAGAAGAGAAGTAGTTGGAAGTGTTCGTGGAACACGGCCAACAACTGAATGGCCCCCACATGACAATGGATGTTGTGACGATAAAGGAAAAACTGAAGCATTTGGAACCCTGCTAGTGGATGGGGGTGGCATGTCTGCTCCGGGAATATGATCACCATCATGATAACCCAAAAGTTCTGCTTCCAAGTGCTCTAAAACCATGGCTCCATCCTCCAAATTAGTCTCCTTTGGATTGTTGTCCCAAGTCACATCTCTTTTAGAATTATCATTCTCCGCTGCATGAAAATAATGGGACAACAATATCAAGTTGTAATGTACACAAACTAAGCTTTCTGCTTGGTCTGCATTCAAGCTGTTTCTCTTTACACTGGATGAAGCTATAGGTGCTCCAACACCTCTCTACATAAGAGGTGTTAACCACCTGAGAAAGCACCTTCACTGCCAATTTATTCAAATATGTGGTACAGGAGCCACACATGTTCCACCATTCGATAGAACTGAACCTATCTTGATCTTTGGTTGCATACAAGTTACCAAAGACTCCATGCTCATTGATGTACTTGCTCTCCAGATTGGAGCCACTTTTGTGCATGACCACCCTCAGTATGAATTTTCTCATAGAATGTTTGTTAGAAAGATCATAAGCTGAGTTGTTAATCATTAACATCATTGTGATGACCTTGTTCTTTGCTCCAGCTTTAAGACAGCCATGATAAGGTCACCGACAATCTTTAGGGAAAAGAACATACTCATTTAGGACATTTACTCTTGGCAAATATTCCTTCAATTTGTATAATTATCAAATCTATCATTTGTCTTCATTGAATGCGGTTTATTCATTTCATCCTCTAGAATTTGAGCTTCTGATTGGTTTTCTTTGTCTTACAATGGTTGCACTTTGATTTTTCTGCATGTGATGTTCGAAAAGGATTTGGGTGGAGTTTCTGTTGATGTTCTCTTTCAAATTGGTTTAGAAAAACTGTTTTCTTACCTCTAATTGACCCTCTATTAAATTGTTTAGCACTATCATATATAGGCACGTGCATTGATGTCAAAAGGCACATGTTATTGATGTCTTGATCTCCCAGTGTGTTTTCAGTCTTATGATCTTATTTAATTTTGTTTAATTACAGGGCATCGAGTCAAGAATAAGAGCAGAAGTTTGGCCATTTCTTCTTGGAGTGTAAGCATTATATCCTTACTGATCTCATTTGAATGTGCATGATCTGACAGCAAATTCTCCTTTAGATATTCATTTTTTTAGTGCAAGATAGGCGACTGAAATACAAGTGAGCAATTTTTTTGTTTGTCTTGTCAATGGCTACCTATTTTCATGTGGATGTGTAGTTATTTTTAATTTTTAATTTTTACTGAATCAAGAGGTGATTCCTCATGCCTCTACAATTATAACCTTCCAAGAAATTTAGTATGCAGCTATTCAACTAATAATATTTATAACAGTTGTGCTGCCAAGGTCCTATAAAACTACAGAACATAAAAATCTGTAAATTACTTGTTCAAAATACCACAAGCTATATCAATGACATGACATGGAAGGTCCTTGAGAAATACAGAGCATAAAGAACTATGTATTTCTAGAGCCAAATGCCACAAACAACACTGATGGCATTGGACAAATTCTCCAGGAAAAATTATGCTCAATGTCTTAATATGTACATTATATTCATCCTTTTTAGTTGTCCCAGGCTGAATTGGTGTCATTAAGATGCAATGTTCTTGGTAGCATTTGCTAAGGGATGACCATTCCTATACTAAATACTCCTAGTTTCACTGAACTAACAAACTAAGAGTCTCTTTTAGCACATTTTTGATAGTATATTGACTATAATAAATCCTACTTTTTCCAGTTTATTACCACAAAAGAATCAATTGTACCTCAACACTGAGCGGTGTTCGATATGTTAGAAAATATTATAAAATGTACCTATTGATGAAATTGGGCTTCAGTGATCCATATTGTCTAATTTATGTCTGCACCTCTGGTTGCACTTCAAGGTCTTTGCATATATAGCTTTTGTATTGCTAATTTGAAGTAATGATTTGAT
Organism: Picea engelmannii; assembly: GCA_009831015.1. Classification (NCBI taxonomy): domain Eukaryota; kingdom Viridiplantae; phylum Streptophyta; class Pinopsida; order Pinales; family Pinaceae; genus Picea; species Picea engelmannii. Next base: position 333,099 of record ML799061.1, on the reverse strand, counting down.
ACAGATATGATTTGATGAGTTCCAAGAAAGAAAGGGATCTTGAAAGAATTCGCATGAGGTATGCTGATGAAATAGTATCTGAATCTTAGTCAGCAGGACATATGTGATATGACAAAGTGCATGGAAAAAATTTAAAAAATTAAGAAGAGTAAAAATAAAATGAATTTCATTTGTTTTGTTGCAAAGGTTTAAGTTGAGACATTTCTTCTATTTATCTTTTCCTGGAAGAGCATCAGGAATTTTATTCTTGGACTGTGTACAGTTTTGAAATTCAAGCAATTTTTCCCTTTCTCAGGGAACGCTTTTATTTTTGAAGATTTAATGGTTACTTGTGTTCTGACTTAGAGAGGAGTATGAGAAGTTGAGACGACAGTGTGAGTTTCTGCAAAGTGAACAGGATAATGATGAGACAAGCAGCGAGGTAATTGATTGCAGTGTAGAAGAAAAGAGACTTGGATCTGAACAAGATAATGCACTTGCTGAGTCTGCTGAAGAGGTGGGAAGATCCAGTGAATCTGTTTTCATAGAATCAGAAAACATAGATGAAAAGGATTCTAAGGTGTTAGAGCCTTTTCCTACTGGTAACAATTCGCAGAGAACAGATGAGGTCTCTTCGGACTTTGAATCCATTGTTGAAGATGATTCTGTGATGGTCAAGTATTCTGTTAGTGATGAGGATGAGCACAGAGAAAGTGAGGCCTGTTTGGATGGTGAATCTACAGATGAATATAATCTCTTTCCGGTCAAATCTTCTGTTACTGTTAATGATGGGCAGACAGTTAATGATGGGCAGACACAAGATAGAAAATCTTCAGACAATGAAGTTAAGTTTGACAGGATAGAGAGCCTGAAGGAAAGGGGTCCCAAGGCATTAGAAGATTTCAGTACATGGCAGAGGATAATTCGTCTTGATGCAGTACGCATGAATGCAGAATGGATCCCATATTCTCCTTCTCAGGCAAATGTTTCAGAAGAAGAGGCATCGGTGTTAGGTTGTCATGTTGGATTAAAAAATGATGAGCACTTAGAACCATCCCGTAAGCATCATGCTGCAAGATTAGTTGCAATCCTTGAGACTTATGCTCTGTATGATTACGACATTGGATATTGTCAAGGAATGAGTGATCTTCTGTCTCCTTTTGTTGCATTGATGGATGATGACTATGAAGCATTTTGGTGCTTTGTCCATTTTATGCGCATTGCACGCGATAATTTCAGATTAGATGAATCAGGTATCCGTAGACAACTGGATATTGTTGCCAAAATTATTAAAGCGAAGGATCCACACTTATATAAACATTTACAGAAACTCCAGGCTGAAGATTGCTTCTTTGTATACAGGATGGTGGTGGTGCTTTTTAGGAGAGAGCTCACATTTGAGCAGACTCTCTGTTTGTGGGAGGTCATTTGGGCCAATCAAGCAGCCATTAGGGCAGGTATAGGGAAAGCAGCTTGGAAGAAGGGTAAACAGAGGGCTCCTCCCACTAGTGATTTGTTATTGTATGCTATAGCAGCATCTGTGTTGCAAAAAAGGAAGCTTATAATAGAGAAGTATACTGGCATGGATGACATTCTTAGAGAGTGCAACAACATGGCAGGTCATCTGGATATTTGGAAACTTCTAGATGATGCTCATGCCTTAGTGGCTGCCCTTCATAATAAAATATAATATAATGATTATCTTGGGTCAGATTGTACACTTTCTTATATATCATTGTGATGAGGAGTGGCTTATGTAGCCTACCTGCAGTTGCATGCTTCTTTTAAAAATATTCCTTTCTTTGGTTCTATTTGGTCTTTTTCAATAACCATTTGCTTGGACAGTCAAACTATCCCGTGCCATTTTTCCCGAACATCTGACTTGTTAGATTAGCTGCGAGAACATATAGTTCAAGCTCAGTTTTTATGAAATAAGTACTTTATTTTGAAATCTTTTATTTTTGGCTATAATTCAATGTGAAATAGTAAAACATCTCCAACTACAAAGCACTACGGCTTATGAATTTTCATCTCTTTTATGAGATTTAGGACTGTTTCCCACAGGCTTCTAATTTAAACTAACAGTGAAAGTAGCTTTGCATTGCATCTTGTCAAGCATAAATTTTGATTAAATTCTGCAGTTTTTAAAATACCTTGGGCCTACTTTAAAGAATCCTAGTTTAATATAATCTGGCAGCTGCTTCATTTAATATGTACCCAAAACGAAGCATAAATCGGCCTTCAGTGGCTGAAGAATGCATCATTGTGCAATTGAGCATATGTAGCACTATAGTTTATGTTGGTTGTCTAAGATGGTGAATACTGAGGAATCTTCCGTTAGTTTCCGTCTCGTAAAAGTGGTAAATTATATTTTCTCAAAAAGTTCGTCAAACTGAATAATCAAAAGTCTCTTTAAAAAAGTTTCAAGCATTTTTGAACTACAGCGGTAAGGCTCTTTTTCATTGGTGCTTTTAACATGGTTAGTTAAGTAATTATCACTAAAGGCTTTAAATAGCATTTTGTTAAGTATCGACTTCAAAATTATGTTATTGTAGATATTATTTTTGCAGGGGAAGATTTAGATTCAGGAAATTTTGAAAATGTTTTTTTTTAAATGAGTATTACCAGCATAACGTAATATGAAGTTGGAAAAATACAAGCATAATCTACAAAGAACAATTGATCTAGATAAAATAAGAAAAAATGCATAAGAACAATTTAGATAAGATAACTCAGTCTGTATAATCTTGGGTGATGAGATGATATCTCGAAAACAACTATTGACTTGGGTTCTTAACTAAGTTGCATGAAAATGGATACGGATATGGATTTGGATCTGGATTAGGACCTTTTCCAATTTTTGGAAAGTTTTGTATTAGGATACAGTTAAGAAACGTCCTATATAAAAATATATTAAAAGTACATATGCATGTGTATCTGCATAAAAATAAGATGAAACAACATTGTTTTCAAGATGACAGATAACAGATAACGTGTGGGAGGGGATGCTTTATAGTTTTAAGTTGGGCTTTTGTGTTTTTCTGCAGGTTTTACTTTTTCGTTGGTTAATTTGTATTTTGTTTTTTTGAAGGATACTTCTTATATATACGAAAAATTATTTACATCAGCAACAATAAAAAAGAGGTAGGGTATATACAGTGAAATTCACATCCTCTTCCTTAAATTAATTTGTTTTTGATTGGTTTTAATTGTCAATTATATTTTTGGCTGGGTTCATTTATCCAAAGGGTTATCATCTTTGTTTTCATTTGAGAAAACACCCTTTTACAAAATGACATGAGCAAATAGATGCAACATTTTGGATCCCTTTCAGGACTCTACCCTGCAATGGATCCAGGTCAGGTCCAGATCTGATCTGGCTTTCTGTGTATCCTGGCTGCAGCACAGCCAGATCTAGTACCGAGGTTCTTAATGAGTATAGAGTGAAAGGAGCAGAGAAGAAAACACTAGGGAATGTTCAATTTTTTATTTCATATTTACTAAAATATTAAGATTGTATGTTGGAATGTGAGTGGTTTAAATTCTCCATAGGAAAATCTTGGAAACAAGATGGGTTATCCAAACATGGAATCCTTTTTCTAATGGTGCTTATTGTCACCTATTAGAGAATGATGCAACCAGGCTAGTCAATAAGTTGAGGTGTGAAGCCTTCTTCGACTTGGATTCTTATGGATTCTTATACCTTGCCTTGAGAGGCTCCTTCCACTTGGGTTTTTATACTGCTTCCTTAAGAGGCATGCTATTCATGTCATAGCATATACTCACGATTAAATGTAAAAGTGCAATATTGAATGAGAATGGGCATAATTGAAAGTGCATTAAGAAGCATACTTCAATGAGCTGCACTGCAAAGAATGGACTCTTTCAACATAGAAGCTAGGTGTGAGAGGTGACTATTTTGCGAAAGTCCACATAAGATTTGCACCCAACCTTAAACTCATGCTGTATACGTGAAGCAGATCCAACATGAATGGTACCCTTGTGGGAAGCCTTTCACTTTGACAATCTTACAAGTGAACCAACACACTTTTGTGAGAAGCACTCAGCTCTTTATGCTCCTCTAATACAACTAAATTTCACGAACTTTTACAGCAATATCCTTGAAAACTCATGGGAAAATAACTTCTTTTATGGTTTGTTGTGCATGGGTTATTTTAACCTTACATTTTTAAAGATGTGGAAAAGGGAAAAAAACCTTGCAATCATATCTTGGTGAGTTCTAACTCTTTTAAATAAAGGATTTTGGCTAGGATCAAATAATATACTTGGTCCAATTTAACACAGTAGATTATCTAGCAGCCATATTTGACAAAGGTTTACTTACCATTAGGTCTTGTAGATATGCTTAAAACATATTATCTATACAAGTTTTCTTGTCAAGAGGTATCAGATCACATTTCAGTGCTTTTATAGCCTATATACGGAGCTGAATGGTTAGGAAATAAGAGTGAGGTTAACTCACAATCTTGAAAAATTGTGGGATGAGGTGAAAAACGAAGTGGTGGACTATCCCTTCTTCTTACAAGAAATGGAGGCTAATCACATTTTATATCAGAGAATAACTATCCCTTCATACAAGAAATGAAGGTTCATCACATTTTATATCAGAGAATAACACCAAAGAATTTTCATCAAATTTGATAATTTGGTATTTAAAGTTGGAGCTCATAGAGATTATTTTCTCTAATAGCTGGATATGGTTCTCTCTGAGAGTTGGATATTGATTCAAAGTATAACATTTATTGAAACTCTATTAGCTTAATTAATAGTGGGAAGAGTTGGGTGAACATGGAACATGAAAATATAAATGATTAATCTAAATCAACTAAGTACAAAATGCAGCATGGTCAAAAAATAACTATGAAATACACTCTACTACTATTTTTTTTAATAGGTCTATGATTAAAATGAGAGAACTCAATGCTACATCTTCCATACCAAGAGAAAAACCTATGATTTGTTGAAGGCTCATTGATATGGGAAAAAAATCACTTTTTATGAGCCACTTTGAAAGACTTTATATGGTGGTAGTATGGAGGAAATCATCTGGACCTGTACTATTAAATTTTTTAGCTCACTTCAATGCAGAAAGAGTAACATTTGAATAGTATGGGAAAGATGCCCTATCTTTTTGAGATGGAAGGGATGATTAATTCGATAAGTCTTAGATAAGGTATTTCCCCCACAATATTGAGTCAATTTGATTATTGATAAGTTCGTTTCTTTGTTGAGGAAAATGATTAAGAAGGCACAACATGCGAGGAGACCTAACATAAAGGGACTAGGTACTACAAGTTTCAAGGTGACCTAGAGGTTGGGGACACCAAGTTATTGCTAACCATTATTAAAGGAGTAAATTGACTTTGGGATGTTTTGGTATTTGAATACCTACTACATAAGAGAATAATTTTGGATAAATATTTTAGTAAGCACCTAACAATAGACTTTATTCATACCATCCTCGAGTGCCTTATTTACAACACTTTGGGAAGTTTATTTAACTTGATTGGCTCAAAGTTGTATCCAAATTATTCTAGGTAAAAATGTATAAGGTTAGATTATTGGGAAGCTAATTGGAGAGGTCCAATCACTTCAATTCCATCACTTGGGAACCATGGTTCATTCAAGTTAAAGAGTATTTGTTGGAGTACAAATATCATAGTGATTGTTTTTTTTAAACATCTTGTAAGTGAGATGGCTAAAAAGTGGTATTCTAGAGATAGTGACATGACCAAATCAATTCAAGGGAGATGCATTGTCTGTTCTTACTCTCCTCATTGCATTAAGAGATTGATAAAAAAACGTTTAGTGTGATTATGGAGAGTTTACCTCCAAATTCTAACAAAATCTAAAAGACAAATTTCCCTTCAAGTTATTTCCTCAGTCAAGCTTCATGATTTTTTTTTTGAATTAATGTTACATATGAATCCCATCAAACTCATTTAACTTATAATCTAGGGATTTATCCTTGCCAACGTTTGAACTTGGATCATTGACATGACAACACCTTGTCTTAACCACTAGACGTGAGTTTAATATTGATTTTGACACCATTCAAGACATAACACTACTATAATGGTGGTGTTTTAGGAATTATATGACGACATTGTGATTTGTGAAAACTATCAACCTCTATGAAGGGAAATTATAACTAAGAAGACTGATAATATCATGACTAGAAAAAACCATCAATATCATGAAGAACACGTGTTACACATGCATTGACATTCTTCTTCTACATATTCTACTTGTAAATATTACAAAGTTATGTTGAATATTGTTATTGTGCTTATGGATGTTGCCACCCTTGAAGTGGTTGTAATACAATTGTGAGATATATTCCCTGCAATTGTGTTCTTAAGTTGTAGTTTTGAGTTGTGCTCATTGTTTGAAGGTTCACTTCACAATAATTCTTTGTAGTATTGTGACAAAGTGATCACACAACATTTCTCACTCCATCTCCTTTAACCAAGATTTTACAAGCAAAGATTCCATGTCATACTGGAGGTACTCCCAAAGATCCCGAATTCATTATGTGGGGGTAATCTCATATAGATGTATTTTTCAACTTTTAAAACCAAAACATATGCTAGTATTGATTTAAAGTTCACACAATGAATCTACCAAGTTCAATGCCCATTTAAAAACTACTAAGATATTTCTGTAAGAAAGCATTCTAACTATGACATTGAATATGTAAGTTGTTTCATTTGTTGGGAGCTATTAAAAAACAAGCTTAATTTATTATCCCATGCATAGTATTATACAATGGGGTTGTTATGCCCCAACTCCTCAACTTTGTGTCACATAGTGACTTATAAGTCAATTGGTCTCAGATAACAACACTATGTATCATACATTCAACCATGCATTCACACATAAAAAAAAAACTAAATGAGTCAATTCAAGGAACTGCTCCACTCATTTATTGTTAAATTACATAAACACACGTTACAAATTTCATACTTTCAATGCGTTTCTAATTTATCTCTCAATTATGCCTTTACTCAAATCTGTTAGAATAAAAGATGCGCTCGTTTCACTGTAAAAAATATCTCAATATTGTTACCCAACCATAGGCACAAATGCCACCCCCAAGCACCTTAACCTTGACAGACAAAATAATTCTGGAAGCAAACCCTAGAACCAATAGCCAACCAAGGCAGCATACCTGTCTCCAGAGCTAGCGTACCAAGCAGAAAGTCCAAACCATAACCAAGTAGAAAGTCCAACCACAACCAAAGACCAAGTCACCACTGCAGCGACTACAATTCTCCTCCAGTCATGTGCATCACTTTTCCTTATGTAGTTGTGAGAGTGAGTGTGTCAAATGAGCTCTAGCGTCCTCTTATTTATAGTCTTCCAAGTGACCTAACTAGGTTGAATTCTACTTCTGGAGGATAATAATTTAATATAAATTATTATCTTGAGCCGACTTGTCTTCTAAGGTTATTTCTTAACCTTCTAGGGTTTCTCTTGCTTCCTAGAATATTCTAGACTTGTCAAAGGTTACATGTAGAGTTTAATACCTCCCGCAACTACCATCATATCAACACTCCCTCCTAGCTAGGGAGGTATTAACGACAATGATCTTGAGCAAAAACAAACCATTCAACCGGTAACATCATCATAGCCACACAGGCTATCTCATGATCATGTAGATCAACTTACGAGCAACATCACCACTATCAGTATCATCTGATAACATCAACTACACCATCTCTCGAGGCCATACTCCATCTGAGTAATCGGACATGATGCTGAATAAGTCACTCACTCAACAAAGTGATACAAGAACCCCTCGTCTAATCCAGACATACATCCTAGAAGAACAATTATCCCAACAGATGTTGAAAGCCACCCTATGGGCTACAAAGACCTTTCCTACATGAATGTCAGTCTCAAACTATTTTCTAATTGGGTCATATGTACCATAGAGATCAATCTCTACCCATATGCCTTAGAAAATATCGGTCTCGTATCAACCACCCTAATCAGGATGTCATGTCCTTAGGAGGAAGACTGTTCAACCCGATCGAGCCAATAACTGTGCCTCAGGAAAAATACCAATCCATGATACGTCAACAATATGTCAACCCGGACCATTCTCCGCAGGGAGAATGTCTGTCCACCAACAATCCATTTTTCCATGACCATTCTTTGCCTAGAGAATGTCTGTCCATCAACACATTGACTATCCATCTAGCTGGAAATCATTTCCAACACTAGTGGTAATCTCCATGAAAATCAGATAGTAGCATACAACTTCTACAAAGCCATCCAATATAACAAAACTGTGTCTATTCATAGTAGTATAGAACTACTATCCAATGGTACACAACCACTCCTAGTAGCACACGACTACTAGCTAGTGACACATAGTCACTACCAGTGGCTCACATCCACCACAATAACATACAACTACTTTCCATAGACATATAGTCTCCACAACAATCATATCATCTTATATAAACCCGCATCGACAATGTCATGATACAAATTGAGTCATCTGGGCCATTCTTCCACTGACATCTGTGAGATTTGGAAGAGCATCTGCCCTCAAAAAGTTAAACATCAACCATGGGTTGTCTGGACTATTCTTCCCAAGCATAGAATAATAATTGTCCTTGATTGCTGAACCTGAACCATTCTTCCAGCACGATTTACAGTGCAACCTGGAGAGAATGAGTTTGCCCTAGGGAATGACTGTGTCTGATTGCTGAACCTGGACCATGTTAGTAAAGTGGGTATGCTCATTTAACCATAAACAATATAGCAATATTGTCACCCAACCATAGGCACTAATGCCACCCTCGAGCACCTTGACCTTGACAGAGAGAAGAATTACGGTAGCAAACCAATAGCCAAACAAGGCTAATGCACCAAGCAAAGATAACCAAAATTGATCAGAGAGACCAACCTAGAAAAACCGAAAATGCAAATTGCAGAATTGTGGCAACAACTGCTCCCCAGACTTGCGCACTACTAGACTTCTGCAGTGCGCACAAGTGGATTTCCGCAATTCTGAGAAATCTGGCTCAAATGAAAACTGGCGTCCTATATTTATACTGCTTTTTCCAAGCCGTCTAGTCTGACTTCTCTTTCCGGGTGCTAAATGTTAATGTTTATTCCATTATTATAGTTCTTTGCATTTCAATAGATAAGAGCAACATAAGAACAAGATCACTGAGAAATACACATTCACAAGAGACACAACATT